>JAMZAV010002684.1:0-221004 GCA_024449915.1 Sweltsa coloradensis
AAATTTTGCACGGGTTTTGAAAAACTCGCACAGTGGCCTTGCTACTCAACGACATACCATTTCCATAAAATAGTTTAACATCAATATTCTGCAGATAAAAACAACACTTTTTTTATAATTTAGATCGGAAACTAATTATTAGCTTTACTCGCAAAACGTTTGTTAGCTTTTATGTATTTGATGACCGAAGCGAAGACTTCAATTGCACTGACCCCCCAAAAAAATTTAGCTCGGGTGTTTTTTTCTTTTTTTTCTGTCTGTTTGTTTGCTCTTTACCGGGCAAACGGCATACGCGATCTTGATGAAAATTGGAGGGGACCTTCGAAATCTCTAAACTTAGACCTGCCACATTTTTGGGTACAATCGAAGAAATATTTCTCATGAAAATCGTACTTTTACGATTTTTTCGTTTTTTTTTGGTGAGATATTTTCGTGACATTTGGGCTGATTCTGACCAAACGGGTGGGGCTACAACGTTCATATTTTACATGGTCAAGACTCTAGAAAAAGTTTAAAAAAAGTTAGCCAGAATCCCTAGAATAAAGGTTTTAATATTAGTTTTTTAGGTTTATAATAACAATTAACAAGTAACAATAGAAACTTGACAACAATCACCTACAATGCATACTTAAAAAACAATCACCTACAATGCATTCAAAGAGTAGGCCTACTTGCAAAGGAAAAGTGGTCCTACGCAAACTAAAAACTTACAAAAAGGTTCATCCATCAACACGACTAAAAAAAGCGTTTGCGAAGCTTCCTAGTTAATTAATTTATATCTATTAATGATCGAGCTAGCTTTAAAATGCATACACTCATAGCAGAGAAAATCAGAGGCAAAACCGTTTCATATAGTCATTTTATATTTCTCGTGGATAGCCTGCCCAGAATGCAATGCATGCTCTCTTCAGGTTTCTATGTAGGTGTTATGGACAATTGGACGTCCGAGGGCTGTTTAAGAGGACTCAATCCCTTAAAACCCTTCAGTAAGGAATAAGGATTGCCTGTCTCGACGGTATTCGATCCGGGACCTCCCGACAATATTAATCAAATGAAATTGAAGTGGCGTTGATCCGAATTACAAGTGTTTGTGGTTAAGCCATTATAACTACCTAACACTTCAGAATAAAACTCAGTTGCGATGCGCAGCAGACAATAATATTAAGATGATACGCTGAGCTTGGCCCAACTCAAATGCGCGCACCCAGGTGTTGATGATTTCTGCTGAACGGTTGGTGATATCATTACCAAATTTTGCATGGATGTTAATTAAGTACTTTTATATTGATATCCGCACTTGGTTGCAAAAATTAAGACAAATATCCATTGCGAGACATATGTCCAAAACGTGAAAAAATGGGAAATCCAAAATATGGATTGCAATTCTGGAAATTCCCACCAAACAGTATGTCTTTCGATAAAACCAAAATAACCAGCACGTTCACATTGATCTATAAACGATGTTATCCAGTATGCAAGTTTTAACTAAAATATCGGTACACTTTGAATAAATTTCCGAAGTTGACCAAAAAGGAGTAAATTTCGGTGATTTCACTAATATTTTATTCAAAATTAATTAATTAATTTAGGAATACGCGTACTTGATAACATAGATTTATTCTTTATTAACGTAAGTGTGAAATTAATTTGATAACGGTGTTATAAACCGTTTAGCCTACCCGAAAAAACAAAAAACAAAAAAATAAACGGAAAGCTGAGCCCTAAACTCGTCTCCGCGCCAGCCTCAGCGACTCTTTGTTAACTTGGACACGAGAAGAAGATAAATCTAGTAGCATTTTGGTCCGTTATGCGCTAATGTAGCGTCTCGGCCTAACAATGCAAATTTTAATTTATGATTTCAAATATTATACCCAATGTTTCAAACTTTAGTTCTAGAGGTTATAATCGATGCCCGCCACCGGCTATTTGATTTGATTGATTTATTTATTTATCTATTTATTTATTTATTTATTTAACGTCTATCCTAATCAGTTATAAAAACTGATTTACAAAGGAGGACAACAAAATAAATCTAATTACATAGATGCAGACACAACAATGGACTACATTTAAGTAAATATTTGAAATAGTAATAACAACAATGCATTAAAACTCAACAAATTTGGTAACAAATAAAAATGATATTAAATGCAGATGCAAATGAATGAATCAAAATAAAAAAAGGTGGGGAATGAAAAGAAAAGAAAAAGAAAAAAAGGAAAGAAATAAAGAAAGAAAAAAGGAAAAGAAAAAGAAAGAAAGAAAAAAATCATGAAAAAAGAAAAACGAAAAGAAAAGAAAAAAATTTGGACGGATGCCTCTTCCAAGGTTTGGCGTTGGTTTTTGGTTCTTCAACTCGAGTTCAACTGAAAAACGATACAAAACGAAAATATTTCTAAAACATCTGTTTTGATGTTCTGCCCACCCAGCTCTGTTTACACAATATTTTGTTGTTGTTTTGTATATCTTTGTATCGGCGACACAACTCAACAATAATTCTAACGCACCAAATACGCTCATCGGTCAACGCTACTGTAAAAACCATTTCTGAAGCTGTCTAAGGCAGCAATTTCAGCGAGTCTTTGCCTTCGTACACGGCGTCTGTCTTATAAAATAAAATAAAGATAAATAAAGAGCATGGGCGTAGGAAAGGGGGGCGGGGGGAATCCCCCCTCACTTCTCTCGTGACCTCCCCCTTCAAAATGTTAAACACCGGCAAGTAGCAGCGGATGATATTGCGGACGCCCCTTTTCCCAAATTTTGGGCTGGGGTTGGCACTCGCTAAATAAAATAAAAAAAAATAATATAATAAAAATAATAATAATAAAAATTGCCGGCGTGATTTGATTTGTCGCAACCCTTTTTTGCAGCATAAACATACATTACATTTTTACAAATGGCATACTTGGTTATGAAGGATAACAACTGATCCTCATAAATCATATTTTAATTTTTAATAGATCAATCAGAAAATGCGTATTTTTTGGGGTCAACCCATTTTGACAGATTCTAAACCCTAGAACTTTAAATTAAATTTTTTGTTTTTTTCTAAAACAGTTAAATTTAAAAGATTCTAGATAGATCCCTTTCATTATTCATTTTTAACAAATAAATCACAAAGATGCGGAAAATTGTCTGAGAAATTTGAAAGACTCTAATGAACGGTGAAAGCCCAAAATTTTTGTTTTTACTTTTCAAAAAAATTTAAAAAAAAGAAAAATACATACGTTGTTAGAAGAGTTTTGAAATTTCCCATTTTTCGGGACAGAGAAAAATAAGGTTAAAAAAAATTTTTGGGGGCCAAAAACGGCCGGTAGCTATTGTACCAACGAAAAAAATTTGGGGGAAAAATTATACGCCGGTTTTCGCGTCTAGATGTATTATCGGTTTTGTGTTGGCTGCGTCGCTCCAGTAGACGGCCTGGGGGTTCTACTCGTCCTTTGTACAGCCTGGCCCCAGTATGACGTCAGAGGAAGTGCCCGCTCCCCAAGACGGGCCCCGGGGGAAACCCTCTCTACACGCATCGGTGGTTAGGGTAAAATGTCCCCTCCCACCGGGCGGCCCGGGTTCGATTCCCCGGCCGAGCAACTTTTTTTGTGTTGCAAAACGAATTTACCTTTTTTTCTTTTGTGCATGTTTTTTTTTTTTTTGGAAATTTATTCAACAAAAAATTTGATAAAAAAACTAATTTGTAGATTTTATACTCATGGGAAAAATTACTAATTTACTTTTTGTTTATTCAATTTCTTGATGAATATTGTCAATAATTAGCAAACGAGGGTGTTTATTCGTTTGCATTGCAATAAATTTGTTGCATATTGGCCAATGATCAAGAGTCTTTTTTCAGTAAAAAAATGCATTTTGATTGCTCACCCCACCTCTGCCCACCAGATTAAAAAAAAAACCATTTTTGGAGAGGAGTCTATGGCGGTTCGCAAAATACTAGAAAAAATAATTTATTATTAATTACAGATGCTTTTTATTGTACCCCCATAATAATTTTTTAATCTAAAAAAAACTAAACGTTGTTCCCCAAAATGTTTCAAAACTGTGCAGTGCGGTGCGCCCCAGAGGCAGAATTTGGGGGCTCTCTCTAGTTTTTTTTGGCTCTCTGGCCTAGGCCTAGGGTAAGGGCAAGAATCTAAAAGATTTAAAACAGCATCTAGATTCTAGACATCAGGCCCACGGTGAAAAAAAGCTTGAACGAGGCCCCAATAACTTGACAATAGTGTTTATTTCATGAGTTTTAAATAAAAAATTTATTACTGGGGAAAACGTAAGTCCCCCCGCGTTGAGGGGATTTTTTTTAAAAATTTTTTAGTTTGTTTGGGAATCTTTACTTTTGCAAGTGTTTTTGTTTTGTGCCACGCTTTGTAGGTGAATTTTGAAAGTTTTTTTTTTTTGTCAATTGGTTTTATTTCCGTAAAAAATTATATTAAAACTCTTTTTCATAGATTCGGGTAACATTTAAATTTTTTCTTTTAAAAAGGTACTACATACCATAACCTTAAGCCAGTAAATATAACTTTGTACCCCCACCAGTTTGGTCAGAATGGCCCAAAGGGCACGAAAATATCGCACAAAAAATAAAAAAAATTTAAATTTTAAAAAGTTTTATTTCTAGGTTTCGGTAATTTTTTCAATTTTTTCTTTCAAAAGGTACTAATCACCATAACCTAAGCCCTGTAAATATGAACGTGAGCCCCCCCCTTTTGGCAGAATTGGCCCAAATGTCACGAAAATATCGCACAAAAACGAAAAAAAATCGTAAAAGTACGATTTCATGAGAAAATTTTTTTTATGGGACCCAAAAACAATACAAACCCCAAGTTTAGAGATTTTGAAGGCTGTCAAATTTTTATCAAGATGGACATCCCTTTTCTTTGGTAGAGAGGGGAACAAACAGACAAAAAAACAAAAAAAAAACAAAAAAAAAAAAAAAAAAAACCCCAAGCTAAATTTTTTTTGGGGGGGCAGTGAAATTTAATCTTGCTTTGCTCATCCAAATTATCTCTACTGAAAGATCGGTATGGATGGATAAACGGTAACGATAACGCGACCCCGGAAACCATGGAGCTAGCAGTCATTTTCAGCTGCGATGGTGGTGATCCGACTTTGATTCCCGGCCGTCACACTCTTTTGTTTTGGTGTAAATTTTTTTAGGCATCTTGAAAGTTTTTAATGGGTTTTTGGAGGGCCCCTGACTTAATCCCCAACGCGACTGAGATTTACAGTGTTGTCGGTGACAAACCCCTTTATTTTATTTTAAAGTTAATTTTTTTTAAAATATTTCATTTTACAATCAAGAACTAAGTTGTAGCGATGCTGGGGGCTATATGACATCGTGCCGACTTGGCTAACCTTTTTCCCTTGTTGGGTGGCGCGCGCACCCCGCTAACCACGTTCCCGATGCGCGCGATACATAAGTCTGCCGCCAGTTCAAAGAAATAGTTAACCCTTTTGACTGAGGAAAAAAATAAAAAAACCCTTTTAAACCTTAACGTTTTATTAAAATATAAATTTCTTTTCCCGGAAAGGGGTTTTATTAACTATTATTAAAAAAAAAAACAAAAAAAAACCTTCAAAAAATTTTTCGTTTTTTATTTAAAATAAAATTACTTTTACCCGGAAAAAAGTTTCTTTAATATTATAAAAAAAAACAAAAAATCCTTTTAAACCTTAACGTTTCTATTTTAAAAAATAAATTACTTTTACCGAAAGGAGTTTTATTAAATTATTAAAAAAAAAAACAAAAAAATACCCTTTTAAATTTTAACATTTTATGAAAAAAAAAAAAAAAAAAATGTTTGGGGGTTTGAAACCCGCGCAGAGCGAACCCCCCCATAGCAATCCCATCCGTTTCCCCCCGCACGGCGCACTGTTTACATTTCCCGCCCATAAGGTCATAGTGGGATCGCAAGCAGCCTGAGCGCGCGGGGGTGGGGGAAGTTAGCAAGTCGGCCCGACGATTACGTAGGGGGGTAACGTGGCGCGCTCGTCGGCCCCCGCGGGAACCCCTGCAGTGTCGCCCCGTGGGTCCGAGGAAAAAGGAGGAACCCGGGAGTGACGAGCTGGACTGGGGAGGCTTCTTACCTGAGCTACTACAGACATACACACGGTAAACACGAGAGACAATCTCTCTTTCCAGCACGCTTTTTAATAAGAAAAAAATTAAAAATTATTTTCCTTTAAGACGTGAGAATTTTTTACTTCCCCCCTTACGTCTAACACAAAATTTTTTAAAAAATAGACAAATATGTTTACCTCATTTGATTTCGTATTTTACCCATAAATTTTTGTTTCGGGGAAAAGAAATCGAAAAAAAGTGTTTGTGCAACTAAAAATTAATTTTTGGGGATTATGTTGGAATGTTACTGTTGGAATGTTTTGGGTTTTAAAGTGTATACAATGCAAAGAGTCCCCCTTGCAGGTACCGGACCCCGGCAACCCACGCTTATAGGTACACACACTTACATGGCCAGTGGCGGGCCGACAAAAAATTGGGGGGCAGAGGAGGGGGAAGCGTGGCGGATAGTGGGGTTTGGGGCGAAGTTAGTCGCCCGGGTCCATTTGCCCAAGGAAAAAAAAATTAAGGTATTTTGTCATGTTTTATCTGAAAAATGGCAACTCAATGGATTTCGTTTACTTTATGGGCGTACCTTAAAAAATTTCCAAAAATAAATTTGTGATTTTATGATAAACTTTAGGCGAATTTTACTCGAGGGGGCAAGCAGGAGGCAAGTGCCCCCCAGCCCCCCCCCGTACTGCCGCCACTGACACGGATCTGTATACAGCTGCGTGAGGAGACAGCGAAATCAATCTCGGTCTTATTTTAACTGCATTTTTGGCAGGAGATCCAGCCTCGTTGAACCTAGGTGCTAGTAGGCCTACAGAGTAATCGTCGTGTCTGTTACAGATACATGTTGATTTAACACTGTTACCTTCGGATGAGAAGAATAGTTGATACAGACTAGGAATCAGTATAATTATATATATAAATACCTACACAACGGCAGTGGTGTAGGTCCGGGGGGGGGGGGGGCAGGGGGGTAAAACTTACTTGAGATACATATTAATCCCAGAATTTATGTAGTAAATATGCACTGACAAAAATATACAATTCGTCACCTTGGAAACGAATATGTTTACCTATATGCTTCGTCATTACATAAAAAATTAGGTTGAAATTTACTAAAATGGGCCACTTCACGTTCATTTTTGTGAGTTTTTAGACCGCAGATAGTTGCAGTAAAACATCGTTACAGAGTCCGAAAGCAGTTAAAATATGACGAAATAAATGTGGTATGGTGAAATGTTTTTCGCCTTCGGTGAAAGGGCTTCCGGCGGCTGGGGCTTCACCCCAGACCCAGCTGTCACCAACAAAATCTTCTAATGGATTTGCCCCCCCCCCCCTACTTTCAAAACGTTCCTACGCGCCAGCACAACGGTGCATGTCTTACCCTGTGTTTCCCAACTCAAAAGAAGGAGATGGTGATCGGATGGCTGGAGTAGAACGTTATGTCCGAGGTTTGTTACCAGGACTAAATCCTTAACACTTTTCTCAAATGGTGGCCCGGCCCGAACCCGGTCCGAAAGATGTTGATTTAGCCCGGCCCGAATGTCGGCCCGAAAACCTGAACCAACTCAAAAGTAAACCCAAAAGCCGGAGTTCTTTCGAACACTATATGAAAATCATGAGGATTTTTAGACGCGGCACAGAATTTAGATAGCAGAGAATGTATTATGATAGTAGTTCTTAGTTCTACTCGTAGCCTACCGTTGTCACCGGCCCGAAAGCCCGAACCGGCCCGGGCTTTCGGGCGTTCGGACCAAAATTCCCATCTCTACTAAGACTCGCCTGTGACTGGGTGGACTGGCATCGAACCACCGGTCACTCGTATCAGAGTCACGCTATTGTTTATTTGAACTATGCACACAGTACACATGGGAACCTAGGCTATACACATCAGTTAAAATAAGAAATAATACAAATTATTTGTAACAGAACTATAAGCTACCAGCTACTATAGCCGCAGTAGACATTTTTTTTGTATCGTGGGAAACCTGTTTTAGGGTGCAATTAGCCCCTCTTCATGTGAACTAGGTATGTGCGGATATAGGAAATTGTGAAGGGCTGTCCGAGGGCTGTTTAAGAAGACTCAATCCCTTGCATTCGCCTTAACGACTGAGGAAAACCTCGGAAAAAACTATCAGTCAGGATTGCCGGTCTCGACGGGATTCGAACCTGGGACCTCCCGAATCATAGTCGAGCGCTTAGCGCCCGAGCCAACACTGTCGGTTAGACATTTTATAAGTGCGGAAATCAATAGGGCAATGAAGACAGTAGTACCTGTAATCAGTATTGCGATAGCGCGGCAAAACCAACTTGTAATCTTCAAGGTGTCTAAACTGCGCCGTGTCATGTTTCTGCTCGGAGGGAAAACAGAATGTACACTTGAAGATGTTTTCATGGTCATGTTTATTAAAAGTTTTTTGGGTTTATTTGGATTGAGGGCTCGTCCATCGTTAGGTCATAATGCACCACTCTAGCCTAGGGAATATGGAGAGGAGGGGCCCATGCTGGTCAGGATCAGCCACGGGTAGGGGAGGAAAGAGGGGTCTCACGTCGTTGTCGTCATCGTCTTTGTCATCGTCATCGGATGGGGCAACGACGACTGCCAGAGTTCGCCTCTAGTTTCAGGGAGTACTCGGCCCCTTAATGCTAGCTGATGTTTGCGAGATGGACTTTATGATTGTCTTTCCTCGCCTTTTACGATTAGCAGAACCATGCCCTGGTCATAATTCTATCCCGGGCCCAGACGCATGGGGGGACTGCAGTCAGTCACTCATTCATCGGAGTCTATTGCAATCTTTGGGTGCACTTGCAGGAATATGCCGGTCTCAAGTTGGCCATTGTTTGGGCGTCGTGGTGTAGGCGCCTACAGGGTTGGCGCGGTCTGCTTTAATTTTAATTCCCCGCACTGAGAATCAGTTACGTGACTGAGTACGTTGACTCTTAATGCGAATTTATATTATGTTTTCAGTTTTCTCTCCAAAAAACATAGGTTTTTAATTGCATATCACAATCACTGAACATAATAATCGCCATACAAATTAACAATCTGCCCACCTTGAAATAATCGGTATTTCCTATATTGGAGTTTCTTCAAACAAGAACACAAACTGCATATCATTGCTTGATAAAGTGTGATCTTGCAAGTATATTGATATTTGACGACTTGCAGAAATACTAAGGCTTGCATAACATTTGCCCTTGATCTATATCACAGGCCAGATGAGCTCTTATCAGCACTTGTCTCGTAATGTAACATGTAAGGCTCGACCTCTTGACTGTCTGTTTTGCTTATAGCTATAGCCTCGTCCACACTCAAGCCACACTCAGTCAGAGTAGCCTCGTCTGTCCTCAGCCACACCGAGACATGGCTCCCATCATCACTGCGCCCTGCGTCAAGCTGTCCAGTGGGCAGAGCTTCCCGGTCGTCGGACTAGGAACGTGGCAGGTAGGTCGGCTTTACTCTACCTACCACATTACTAACGCACCCAAAACCGTATGACCAGGATCACATAATACACATAGGCGTGCACAGAGATTTTACAGTGGGGGGGGGGGGGACGCACAGGATTTCCATACCGTTAGGGGAATGGCGGCGATCAAGGGTAGTATAGCCCCAGCCGCTGAAGGCGAAATTTTGTTGGGGTTAACTTTTTTTGGGGGGAGGACTCAGAGAGTAAGAATGGCTGAGATGATGAGAG
Organism: Sweltsa coloradensis; assembly: GCA_024449915.1. NCBI lineage: Eukaryota > Metazoa > Arthropoda > Insecta > Plecoptera > Chloroperlidae > Sweltsa > Sweltsa coloradensis. The sequence goes on from JAMZAV010002684.1 coordinate 9,775, forward strand.
AAAAAGGTAGGTAAGGATTCGGAAAACTAAGTAGATTTTTTTCTTATTTTTCAAATTTATAATCAATTATTTTAGCGAATTTTCATCGTATTTATAAGATACGAAACGTGATTAGTTATTTTGATAACATTCTAGACCTAATGGGGGCCAAGTCCCCCCCCCCCCCTGCGCGCGCCTATGTACATACAAACTAAGATACGAATCTTCCTGGCTCTTCTTCAAGCAGAGGCTTAGTGCATGGAAGTTCTTCTTGACGCGGAACATTGATCTAAACTAATGTGCGCTTCTGCAGTGGCGGAGTATGAAGAGACAGTGTAACCTCTTCTTCTTCTCTCCTGAGCATGTCGTGGGTGCTGACGCTTGAGAAAGTGTCAGGACTCAGGAGGTGTAGCTGGAAATTTCGCATTTTTGTCTCTTTGTGACCCTGGTCAGTTATGTTTTAGTTGATTTGTCTTTAGTATAATTTTATTCTTTTCGATTCAATACTTTTCTTAAATTACTAATCAATAATTGGTTGCCTACGCTCATCCAGCTATCAGCTTGCAATATAATAATAATAATCTTAACTCAGTATCAACTATTTATTTTCTTCTTCCTTCTTTCTTTCTTCTTATTTTTATTTTTTTTTATTTTTTTCAACTCATGATCTAGTTCTAACTCCTTCCTCCTCATCATTAACTCCACTCTTCTGTCCTCCCACAGCTTTGCTCTTGCCACATGCACACACACTTCATCTCGTTTTCCGACGTCTTCTTAAATTAATTTTCCCCATTTCTCTCTTGGCCTTCTTACTCTTCTTTTTCCCTCCTCTGCCTCTTCAAATTATCGTCTTGGGATCCTCTCCCTACCAATCCTTTTCATATTCTAAACCATCTTAGACGTTCTCTTCCTAGTTTAAACCTCAATCTCTCCAGTTCCAGTTCTTTTCCGATTACTCTACCTTCTGAACTTATAATAATATGTAATATCGTATAATAATATAATCTTATATATAATTTTAAAACATTTTATTTTTTAAAATATGTTCATATTGGTCAGTTTACCTATACCTATAAACTTTAAATATGATTGGGTCCATGGATCCATGGACCCAATTAAAATTTTTCCTAAATATTAGTTTATCGAAACAACGGACATAATTCATCAATAATGATATCGACAATGCCAAAACTATATTTATTTTTGTGTTGAGCAGAACGCCCAATATAGACGATTATAGTGAAATTTTTGACGTATACACCGCACAGCTTTCTGCTCATAATTTTTGTGTTAGAAGGCTAATTTTTGTTTCTATTTGTAACACATACTCCTGGCTATAGACTGCATATGTTGGAATTTGTTTTTTGTTAATATCTTGCACGGTACGATTTTTTACTTCCGCCGGTACAAACACTAATTTTTCACACACTATCCAATCAATCAACTTATAAACTTGTACATATGGCATTGGTTTGGTATCGCTGTAGTAGGTATGGTTACATGATGTACCTTGGTTCCAGTCGTCGACCGGGGAGGTCGGCCAGGCAGTCAGAGATGCCATAGACATCGGCTACCGTCACATTGACGGCGCCATGCTGTACCAGAACGAGAAGGAGGTTGGAGCCGCCATAAGAGACAAGATCAAGGAGGGCGTGGTCAAGAGAGAGGACCTCTTTATCACGAGCAAGGTAGAGTGTGACTGAGAGAGGACCTCTTTATCACGAGCAAGGTAGGGTGTGTGGAGTGCTGCAGAGGAGGCTGATCAGTACAGCACAGCACACATTTACTCGTGTGACCCTCTTCAAGTAACAACTCTGTTGTTAGAGGAAATTGTCCAAGGGCTAAAGATGACTCAGTCCCAGCAAAAGCGATGTTTTGTAGATTTCTATTCTAGTTATACGATTCGAGAAATATATGGCGTCACTTTGAAGGAGCAAACCCAGAAAAACAATAAATTGCAATCGGTGCCTAAGGAGAACTGAGGACACCTATACAGATAGAAAAGACGAAGAAGCATTGGGAATATATTATTTCTCTTGAGTATTGCTAGTTCTTATAATGTGTCGTATATTTATCGTAAAGGCCATTCAATTCTAGGCAGAGCTGCTAACACTCCCAATTTTTAGCAAATCATATTTTTTGTGACAACATCAAGTTACCTTGAAATGGAACTTAAATCTGCAGTTGACAAATAATGCAGTGCTGTATTTCGATGAATGTCTGATATTACAGTAAATGCAAGAGCTACGTTGTTACAGCTCTGGTTGACCTACCACCGGCCGTCTGTGGTCGTGTCAACCTGTAAGAAGACCTTGGAGGACCTGGGCCTCGACTACATCGACCTGTACCTGATGCACTGGCCGGTCTCCTTGAAGGTATGTTGATACTCTTACTGTCACTGGCCGGTCTCCTTGAAGGTATGTTGATACTCTTACTGTCTGACGGTGCTTAGTCACTTCACAAATCAGCAAGATTAGCATGCACGCAAACGCAGGAACTGAAAATGGCGTGGAAAGCAGCTCTCTCCTACAAAACGTTACACCAAAAAGGAGTAGCTTTAAAAATGTTTATTTTCAATTATGCAAACCACTAGCCATTTTCACTTACTGCATTTATGCTTTAAAGGGAATTATTGTTTGTTCAAGCCTATAGATAACTCATAAGCCATCTTGACCTAGATATTACTAAAATGTAAAAATTATAAGTGTGTCCTCATATTTTTATCTCGTGCCAACTTGTGTGCAATTGCAAGTGTGCAATCAATTAGGTAATAGCAATAATTGAGACAACAGTGAATGCGATCTTTCCTCGCTCTCTTGCATTGTTCCGCAAGATGTAAGGAAGGAGGCTGATCACATTGTGCCTGGTCTTTCAGCCCGGTACCGACAACTTTCCCAAGCTGGCCAACGGCAAGTTCGCATGCGATGACGTGGACATCGTCGACACGTACAAGGCCATGGAGGAATGCGTCGACCTGGGACTGACCAGGAGCATAGGGGTGTCCAACTTCAACTCCGAGCAACTGCAACGTGTGCTGGACGCCGCCAGGCACAAGCCGGTCACCAACCAGGTAATGCAAGACTTAGCTGGGTCTCCTCCGGTTCCCCCTGGGCTCAACGACCTCACTCTAACGTCCTCCTTGTCTCACAGGTGGAGTGTAACCCCTACCTGAACCAGAAGAAGCTGATCAAGTTCTGTGCTGACCGGGGCGTAGTGCTGACATCCTATGGACCTCTAGGTGGGGCCCCTGGAGCCTCCGACCATCCTCCGGGCTCAAAGATCCTGTTGAAAGACGAAACTATCGCAGCCCTGGCTAAGAAGTATAAGAAGTCGATCGCTCAAGTCATACTGAAATATCTGGTAAGAACATCTTGTTTGATACAGCTTCGTTCCACGTTGTGTGATGGTGCCTTCAATCGATCACTCTTCTCCCAAAACTCTTCCATTCACTTCTATTCAACTCGTTCATCAACCAGCATCTCACAACCTTGCCTCTAAGCTTATTCCAGAAGACCCTCAATATCTTTGTCTTTCGATTTAGAACAAAATCCCAATTTATATCAAATTACAAGTATTACCGTTGCCTATGACTTTCAAATCCAAATCCAAACTCAAAATCTTACTAGTCCAAATTGTGAATTCCCTGAAGACTAATTATAATTTGTGTGTAAAATTACAAGCCATTTCCATCATATTTTATAAAAACAAAATTCCATCAATCTTCATCTTTCATCATAATATATAAAATCCATAATATATTCCTCGTCCTGTGTGTAGGTAGGTAGAGACAAATGAAAAGAAATGAGGCTCTGGTATCATAAAGGGTTCGTTGAAGCCACCCGTAATGGACATCACGACAATTGTGGGCAATTCTATTGAAAGCTGTAGATCAATGTGTGAATGTATTTTGTACTTCCTATATTTGTACTATGTACAAATACTCATACCCTCAAATTAAATAAATATTAAGTGACTAGTTACACAGGTCATTGCACCCCTAAAGTGTCATACTCAATACTCATGTCTTGCCATTGAATAGTTATTCATGTTTTACTGCAAATGTTTGGTAGGATCGCGACACGATGCAATGGCGGCTTCTCCCATTGTAAAGTAATACACAGGTTACATTACACCATGCATTAAACTGTTTCAGCTTCAAATCGGCACCGTCACTATCCCCAAGTCAGTGAAGAAGGAACGCCTGCGTGAGAACATAGACATCTTCGACTTCGAGATCAGCCCTGCAGACATGGCTCTCATCGATTCTCTAGACCACGGTCTGCGAGCCTACCCCTTCTCCCTGGCCTCGGACGACAAGGACTACCCCTTCAACATCGAGTACTAGCTGGGACCCGTCTCAGTTTCGTCACTAACTAAAATAATCATATCACTTCAATTTCTAGGCGGGTGCAGGAAGTTGGTTGAAATCATTGATTGATCAACTTCTTCTGCTACCTTGTGAAGACCATACAATCTATGTCACAAAGAAGATTTAACAGAATACTACCGTCTCTGCCTCGTCAGGCTTCAATAGTTTGAAGTGGGAATCTATGCATTCATTTAGATACACCTTTCAAGAGAAGCCAGGCGACGTCAGTAATATGTTGAGATTCTTGTACGGTTCAACATTAATCTAAAAAATACTTCTGATGTTGATGCGCACGACAATAAACACGTTTTATACTAACTGTCGCCTCATTATCATCCCAACCACTTGATAATGAAATGGTCTAAGTGTTTGGCTGAGGACCTGATAACGTACAATAATTAAAAGAGTACCCAGTAGGGCTGTTTGGCAAAAAGAAAGTTACCTGCAAGTAAATGTATGTGACTTACCTGCAAGTAAATGTATGTGACAAGAGGTAAATTTGTCTGGGTCTGGGTGCAAAAGATTCGCGAGAACTAAATCTTCTGTATAGCCTCACTTAATAGGCAGATATTCTTCTTGAAAATCCGTGAGCTTTTATCCATTAAAAAACACAATGAAATGTGTGAAAAAATAAACACTTGTATCATAAGGTCATTAAGTATTTATTTATTACATTTTTGGTATTCGTATTAATATGTACATTAATTAGTAGTTTGCACATAGGATGTTGCTTCACAATTTGTAACTAACTCCTGCTGTCTTTTGTCATATGTAAATGGGTGGACACATTATACTTAATCCAAGAACCAGCGAAACATCATCACTCCCTTCAGACGTAAAGAAAGTACAAAATGTTGTAGTATAACACTTTTAATTAAAACTTCTGATAAGAAGTTCCATTTCAATTAGTGGCTTTGTTACTAAATCTTGGTCTTGAAGAGTGGCCGTGAAACATGTAAGAGTGTCCGTCTCACCAGGGTCCACTAGATACCTAACAGCTGCTGACAGCAGCTCAGCATAAGGATCTAGTGGACCCTGCGTCTCACAACTAGAGACGCATAGAATGATGGAGACGGCGATGAAGCCTCCTGAGAAGAAGTATCCGTGAACTAGCGACGTCCTCGGGTTGTGTCAGAGGGTGGTGGCTGCCTGAAGTCTCCGCTGCCACCGGTGGAGTCTGGTGTGCACCGGGCGAAGACTCCGCTGCCACCAGTGGAGTCTGGTGTGCACCGGGTGAAGACTCCGCTGCCACCAGTGGAGTCTGGTGTGCACCGGGCGAAGACTCCGCTGCCACCAGTGGAGTCTGGTGTGCACCGGGCAACACAAGCGCGTTTGGGTCGGGTACAAGATCATCATCATCGTCATCGTCAGCCAACAAACTTGAAGTGGCTGCAAACCAGTAAAACCATTGACTATTTAGTGTGATGTAGAGGTCTCGGGTGCGGTTTGCCTACCGTGTCTCAGGCGCGTAGGAACTCCTTTTCGAGTGGGGGGGAACAACAAATCTGCTGCCAAGCACGGGGGGTGTGGGGGGCGAAGCCCCCAACAACAGCGCTGCAGGCGAAAATTTTGAAAATTAGGTTTTTAGAGTGTGTTTGGTGCGTTCTAGAAAAAAATCGTGTGCTGAATGCAATACCAAATTAATGTATTTTTTGTACAGTAAAAACTATAAAACTAAAATAAAGTTGGAATAGTTAAGAGATAGACCATGCATGGCTTTTGAGCCAGTTCAAAAGAGCTGAAGGTATTTTCTTCATTATTCTGAGGTTCTCCTTCCTTCCACTGTCAGTGTCAAGTCATAACTTAAACTAACCAGCCACAAAAGTCTTCGTTAAACACACCCCAGTACCCCAGGATACGGACTGCAATACCGTGTCACAACATCCCGACGCTACCTATGGCAATTATAATGTACTTTTTACTCATTTACAAAAACAAAAGAATCACAGTGGGAAATTCAAAATTGAAAATTCGTTATTCAGAATTTGTTTCCGTGCGTATTTACGGCGAGACTGAATTTCTAAGATTCTGAAGTCGGGGAGTCACGGTTAAAAGTGGGGGGGGGGGAAACTCCCCCCATCCCCCCCCCCTTCCTACGCGCCTGCCGTGTCTCAACAGCGAACACGTATGTAATGTCGCGTGGATCCCAGCACTCGCATCGTCTACTTTCTAGAATCTATTCGCTCGTATCCGCTCATCACTCGTCACTCGTCTGCATGACTATGAGATGGCCATCACTTTGTTGGTTACATTGTGACTCAATGGTCAATACCCACCGCGTTGTGTAAGAACTCATACACTTTCCTATTTCAGCTACTTATCTTGTCAGAGTTACTCACCGCCTTGCCTGAAGCTGACGCCGAAGATTACGACCACCAGAGCCAGCTTGGCAAGTCTCAAGTTCATCCTCTTTGTCTTGGTCCCTTGTCCCTGTTGAAGCGACTAACTCACACCAGGATTTAGCTCAGCGAAAGAAGGGATGTGAGCATGTGCAAGACGGCCTTCGTTTTTATACGCACCATTATCTTTAGATAATTCGTATTCTATTCACGAGTGGCCCTAATATTAATTATATTCATTAAATATTTATTTGTCGTTAATGTTAAATTTCGTGATAAATGTTTAAGTAGCAAATTAATTGTTTTTATTTCTTAAGATAACTGATAAGTTTATATTTGAGCCATATCTGTAAGGAGCTATTACCCACAAAGTACTTTGTTTACCATTCTTTCTTTATTTTTATTTATTTTTAATTATATCTCTCGTTCGTGTTTGAAATAAAGCGTTCAATGCCTTCTGCTAATCCAGGAAACTTTGGGTTGCAGGTTAACCCTTTCCTGGGTACGCGCTGATATAACAGTTATCATGTATAGTTTCTATTCTGGGAACTCACTGATATATCAGTTTTTCACGTTTGAATATTCCGAATGTTCCAGGGCATGCACTGATATATCAGGGCTACTAACACTGTGTTTAGCTGGTGCTGCTATCTGTAAGGATTCATTTGAACCATTTGGTCTTCATTTCTTACGTTTGGAAGGCTGTAAACAGTGGATTGTTTAGGCTTTGTACAACAGCTGTATACATTACCATGGTGTTTGGTGATCTACAAAAGCGCCTACCCTTAGTACTTCTAAAGCTTCCTGTGTCAAATTGAGTATTTTTAGTGAAATACTACTAAATAACAAATCAGATAATGAGTTTGAGTATGAGTTTGATGACTTCTCGGGTGGTAGTGACAATTTATATCTTAGCCTAATTTTAAGGAAAATACTGGCCCTGTTGGGGTAGTTTTTCTCTTAAATACTGGCCCAGGAAAGGGTTAATGGTTCTTGGTACCTTGGGTCGAGACAATTACATTAGTGACAGTGCGCTTGACTTTTATAATGACGTTGTCATGAGCCGCGTGCCTGAAGGCTGCTCTAGCAAACGCTTCCCTTAAAGAAGGAGGGGGGAAGGGGAGCTAATACTTGACCCCCTCCCCTCCCCTGCCTACTGTAATCAAGCCAAGAACATTTTACTTAGTAGAATTAACAATTAAACTATTTACGCAATTTTGTTTATCTTTAGGTGCGCCTGTCTACTTTTTGTTATAGACGATAGTGGGCATCGACAAATCTACCAAGACCATCAAAGATCTGGCCTAAACGTACGACTTTAATAACGTAAAATTGAAATTTTCACCGAGGGAATTAAACCTGTTATCGGGTACAATGAATGCCCCTCTTCAGGTGAGGAGAGGACGGTATTCGAACCCGGGACCTCCCGACTCAGAGCCAGCTCGCCGTTAGACGCAAGAGGAGGTGCGGGGTGGCGAGGTCATGTTTCTCTCTGCTGCCTGTATCCTCGGAACAGTAACACACCTTACATGCAGAGACCAGCAGGCGCGCGCATGTAAGCGAGGGCCACAGTGGTGTTGGTACATACAAATATATGTATCCATTGTTTACTGGCTCCGCGGGTGCCCCAGCTGTCACAGCTGTTAATAATGTTAGTTCGCTGATGCATAATAATGTTTCCAGTAGGCCTGAACTGTCCTCGCAATATACACCCAATATTAGGGATCCAAGATCATATAAAACTATCAGAAGAAGAAGAAGAGAACTAACAGTCTGTCTGTGCGTACGTGTGGCACGTTTCACAATAAAACCGAACACGACGTCAGATTTAAATGTGTCATTCTTTACATTGTTCTTCAACAAGGACGGTAACAAATGTTTTGGGTGACCCCTGGGTTCAGGGGGTTTGGGGATACATTTTTAAACGGTTATTTTTAATACTCGCCAACTCTACTGAAAAACTTCAATTCAGAGTCATTGATCTGATCTATACGACCATTAAAAAGTACAATGTAGCCGTACGTCTGAATGTCCTTAACACTTCGTAGATAACTTTAGATAAGAATATCCGGGATATACCTGGTCGATGTGATTATCAAAATATATACAGTGTTGATACTTTCATTTCTTCTGAATCGTTGCCTTTTCTGATAACACGTTCGATATTCTTGCGTTGCATCTTTGGTTGGCTCAAGATCCAACCCCCCAATGAAAACCCCCTTCGCTGACCCGTGTAATGTTGGTACTACGTATAGCCTGAGTCTAAAGTTTATTTAAGTGGCTAGCGTCATTTTTATTGCAATGACTCAGACACAATTTCAAAATTTGTTGTTCTTGCTTTTTTTGAAATTTTAATATAATTTCCACCACCATAATGACTTGATTATCTTTTGGATTTCAATTCTTTCTGTTTTGTCACAAGTTGCAAATTTCTTCCTAGTTAGTACATCCAAAATCAACCAAAGTAAATTCGACAAGGGTGTGACTCATGATAATACTTCATATTATTGGGTTGACATCTACAATCAGTAGGACCTTAAGTGTGTACAAATAATGTAATACTTATAGTTTGTAGCTGACGCAGTTTTTAGGGCACACAGCACACAAGTTTCAATGCTTGTTTGTTTTTTTTTATTTTTGGTAAGGGTCGTAAGGCAGAACCAGTCACAGTTGGGGGGGGGAGGTCCTCACGCCGCAGTCGTCTTTGACAACGTTTGTATCTAAGTTGTAGTCGTTATCGTCGTCCTCGTCGGGGACGTCGCCGAGGGGAGGAAGAGGGTCCTCGACGACACCTCACAGTGACACTCTCTAATAGCAAATGTGAGGGAGTGAGGTGGATATAATACGTCTTCTTAATAACGTATAGTGTTCCGTTTCAACTCCCATGTGTGCCCCATTGTGTCTCTGCTAAGTGCGATTGCCACAATCATGGACACTGTCCTCATCGCCAATGTGTGTTAGAAATAAAGGAAGGGCGAGTGACTGTACTTGTGTCACATGTAATAAAAATTCTTAACTTGCACAGAGTGGCTTATACAGCCGTTAGCATAAACAGAAAAGGTATGTATCTGATATAAGATAAACAGGGAATAACAAACGACAATTACAACTTGGTTTCCAAGGATTGAAATCAACTTTGATTAAACACTTTGAATACTGTGTAGTGCTATAGTTGATGGGCGAGCCAACACGGTTGAGTTTCAACTCGAGCGACTTCGTCTTGGCTCGCTTCTGCCTCGCTCTGCTGGGCTAGTTTGGATTCAAATCCATTGTCTTTGACATAAAGTTTTCTTCCATGAGTTGTCAGAGAGCACATAATCTCATGGTTCAAACAATTATCTGACGATATTAAACATCCTTTATTGTTCCATAAAGATATAAGTTTTAATATCGAGCTATGATGACTGACTAATGCAATTAATACCAAACAATAAACAGGTGCTATTAAATGTATGCACGTAAGACAAATCATGTCCGCAATATTATTGGTAGTTAGCAAGATGGCTTTATCTAAAATACAATTATGATAGTGAACCGACTAAAAGCTCATTATGGTTAAAATTACAATTGCACGAGACCTGCGATTAGCCATCGTAAAGGCGCAGTTCCATGTTGTGTCGTCTTGTATATAAAGCCGTCTGCTAGGAGTTCTGTCATCACACAACAGTTCAGCACTCTCAAGTGAACACCAACAACCAACAGCAATGTCTTCCAAGTTGTTCTTCTATTTCCTGGTTGTCGCCATCGTCTTCTGCGTTTCAGGCGAGTATTTCAATCAAGTACCAAGGTTAAACTACTTCATACATTGTATAAAAATCATTTGATTACTATTACAAGAAAGCTTGTATCAATTACACCATACATAAGACCATTTCTGTACAACAGGCTTTACCAGCAAGTGAAAGAGTATATTTTCAATCCCGTTTGTTGAAAGAATAAATAGGTTTTCGGTGTTACCCCGAATCGATAGTGTATAGCATCGTCTTGTACCACTTTGTCCGTGGACGATGGAGATTAGAACCTAGATCCAACTTGTTGCAAAATCTTGTTTAGCCTCTTAGTCAGAATTCTTGAAAAATGGTAGCGCAATCCCTGTCTACATGCCTAATGAACATGGTCAATTTCTAGCGCTATTGTAGCAATGACAAACTGCTTAGGGCCTACATCAGTACGAAGGTACCTTTGAGAGTAGGTATTTAGTGAATGGAACGTTGCAAGATAACTCCTTTATTATTGTTATTGTTTTATCATAATATTCCATACGTCGCAGTCTACACTGTAAAAGTGCTAAGTTATTAGAAACAAATCCTCCATTGTATAGGGATAGAATTGGATATTAAGTATGCAAAAAGATAGCTAAGAATTTAACAAATATTACTTTCTTGAAATCAATAGTTTAGAGAATAGAAACACTAATTTTTTCCCCTAGATATTGCTTCTTTGCAAAGGCGAGTGAGAGGGTATTGACATGCAGTGTTCTTGTTCTTTAGGCTCCTGCCTGGCGCTACCCGCCGCCGGTGAAGACGCGAGTGCGTCCGCGGAGGCTCGCTTGCTGAAGACGCTCGCCCTACATGGAAACAAGCACCTCCACCTGTTCGGTGGTAACTAAGAGGTCGGCCTCAGAGATGCTCTGTGCTTCTTCTTGTGCATTCTCAAGTACAACTATCCACACTGATCAACTAAATATTATGTGTGCACATTAATGAATAAAATAAATATCTATCCAAAGAGAAGCATGTATATGTGTCTTCAATATTCTTATCCAAAATACTCCTAATTGCATTAAGATCAACAGGTGTAGTAGTTTGTGATGCTATTCATTATGTAGAAACACATATGAATACACAATATGTGAGTGAGCTACATGGTATCTAGACAGAGACCTTCATGCCATCCCTGAACGTCACCCAGAGGTCTGATAAACTGCCTAAGACGTAACTATCCAACAGGCTGTTACTCTACATCTCCCTTTCTATGGATACATAACGTACATTGATTACTTATACATGGTATATCAAAGCTAAGAAATAACTAATACTACTGTATGTATCCCTACTTTGTTATACATGAATAACATAAGAAACAAAGAGCTACAAGTCCATTTTTTTTGGTGCATTTATCACTCTTCCGCTTCTCGTGGTGTAGACCTGAGGACGGGCTATTTCAGTGACAGGGATCTTCACTGCCACGGAGTGTGCACACTTGTTTTGTTCTTCATCCAAGTTTTGGCCATTGTCCATGTTAAGGACGAAAGCCTGAGCTAGAATTAAATAGTGTACTGTTAAAATGTAGAAATGAGAATCAAGCAAACTTATCCCAGATATGTTTGTGGGCTTGAGAGACGTAGCCATAAGTGGGTCGGCCCTGTGGGCTAAAGAGCGAGTGCCCCACCGCAGGAGATGTACAAGGATAAAGAAACTCGAGTTAAGAAGAATAAAAGAGAGTAATGCTGCCCAGAGATGTTGAGCCAGGACCAGACAACAAACAACTCGAAGACAGGCGTAAATAGAGCGCAGCGACAGAACAACAAGGTATGTAGCACTGGGCGTAACACTTTAAAACTTGAATTTTGTGAATGAGACGTTTTGGCACTGTTCGGAGAACTTGAGATTGGGGACTGACAGGTTTAGCGCTCTCCTGAGCAAGTCGAGAGACACCAACTGTGTCCTACGGAGTAGGTAGACAAACGAAGAACAGACTGACTCAAAGTCAGGGCAAATAACTAATAACGAAAACTTTGTTAAGAAAGGGGAAAGAGGGACAACCAGGGTGAACAACAACGACCAATGATGCTAGACAATGAGCGGAAATTCAAACTAGAACTAACTAATAAGAACACTGGCGCTTACAGTCCATTAACTGGGAACTTTCCGCTTCATTTCCTGGTGGTATTGCATCCACTGGAAGTAGATGGGAACGATTCCTCCGGATTGTTCCTTCGGGGCTTGCGATTGTGTACGAACGCGGACCATGGTTAGCGTCAAGTACTTCTCCGTACCGCTTCATATCTGTCACCCAGACTGGATCTCCTACATGGAGGGGCTTCAACTCTAATGTGCGATGTCGCCTGTCGTAGTTATGTTTCTGCTTGGCTTTACTTACCACATCTTTTTCCTTGAACAGTTTATCTAGTTTTCTGTTAGGGAGGGGATTTTCTGAAGCTGTGGGTAGGGTTGTTCTAAGCTTGCGGCTCATCAGCAACTCCGCTGGACTGTATCCGCTTTCAAGTGGAGTGCTACGGTACGACAAAAGTCCCAAATATGGGTCAGCAGACTTTTTCAAATTCACTTGACAGTTTTAACCGCTCGCTCTGCCTCACCATTTGAGCAAGGATATCTAGGACTACTTCTCACGTGCTTAAACCCATACTGATTAGCAAAAGTGCGGAAGACTCCAGATTTAAATTGTGAACCGTTGTCCGATACGACTTCTTCTGGAATGCCGAATCTGGCAAAGGTTGACTTGATGTTTTTGATGACATATTCGCTAGTAGTGAATGGTAAGAATAACACTTCAGGAAACCTCGAGTAATAATCGACAATTATAAGGTATGTTGATCCTTTGAAATGAAATAGATCCATGGCCACCTTTTGCCACGCTCGTTGTGGGAGTGCGGATGGCTTCATCGGTTCACATGGATTTGTTCTTTCTTCAAGACAGGACTGACATTTGGAAACCATGTCTTTAATGTGTTGTCCAATCGAAGGCCACCATACAGAGCTACGAGCACGCTCTCTGCACTTATTGATTCCAAGATGTCCTTCATGGATGGATTTCAAAACCTCCTTTCTCATACCTACTGGAATGATGAGTCGGTTGTCTTTCATAAGTAGGTCATGTTGAATCGTCAGGTTGGCTCTTTCCTGAAAGAAAGGTAGACAGTGTGGTATAAGATTGCTTTTGGTTGGCCAGCCCTTTTCCATGTATTCTCTGACCAACTTGCAGGTGTCGTCTGCCTCCTGAGCTTGCTTTATTTCACTCAAGCGCTTGTCAGTGGCCGGCAACTCCTGTACAACATGTCCAACAAAGGCTTCTATCTCCTTCTGGAACGCACATCCTTCTACCGAACTGACACTTACAGGTTCTCTGGATAACGTGTCAGCTGTATACAAGTCCTTTCCAGGTACATGAGATACAGTGAACGAAAATCTCATGAGCCTCAGCCTCATTCGTAGAATCCTTGGTGACAACTCGTGCAATGACTTCTTGCCCATGATCGGCACTAAGAGTAGGTGATCGGTTCGAATCTGAAAGTCCTTTCCTAAAAGGAAGTTTTCGAACTTTTCACAAGCCCATACAATTCCTAGGGCCTCTTTTTCTATCTGAGCATATCTCTGTTCTGTTGGAGATAGGGCTCTGGACGCAAAAGCAACTGGACGCCAGACTCCAGTCTTGTCGTTTTGTTCCATCACGGCTCCTAATCCGTAAGAGGATGCATCAGTTGTCAGACAAATTGGTTGATTGACATCATTAAACATAAGGGTGGGTGCAGTCGAAAGCTTCGTTTTAATGTGCTGGAACGCTTCTTCTTGCAGATGACCCCACACAAAAGCATTTGATTTATTTAAAAACTCGCGTATCGGTTGTGTTATGTCAACCAAATTTGAGCATCTGGTTAACCATGCCCAGTAGCCTACGAACGCCATGAACGTCAGTCGGACTCTTCATTTTGGAGATCGCAGCAACCTTGTCTGGATCAGGTCGTAAGCCTCCTTCCCCAACAATGTAGCCAAGGAACTTGAGCTTGGAGATGCTGAATTGACATTTCGGCGCATTCAGGGTGATATGGCCCTCCTCCATTCTCTTGAGTACTTGATGTAAACGCTCGTCATGCTCCTTTTTATCTTTACCGTAGACCAAGACGTCGTCCATGTGGCAGATAAATCCTTTTAACCCTGCGAGTAGTTCTGACATTTTGCGTTGGTAAACTTCTGGCGCAGAAGTAATGCCAAACGGCATTCGATTAAAACAATATCTTCCTTCTGGGGTAATAAAAGTCGTTAGCTTTGCAGACTTTTGGGCTAATTTAATTTGCCAAAACCCGCTATTGGCATCGAGTTTCGTGAATATTTTAGCCTCGCCAAGATGTCCCAATGCTTCGTCTATTTTCGGAAGCATGTGTCGCTCCCGCTGGACGCTCTTATTTAGGTGTGTCAAATTCACACATATCCTTACAGAACCATCATTCTTTGGTACCACTGCCATACCTGCACACCACGTGGTTGGTTCATCTACCTTGGATATCACCTCGGCTTCTTCCATTCTCTTGAGTTCTTGTTGGGCCTTCTTGACGAGAGGAAGTGCCACACGACGCGGAGTAGATATGGAATAGGGTTCAGCATCAGGCTTGAGTTTGATTTCGTACTCGCCTTCCATCTGACCCAGCCCTGTAAACAGCTTCGGAAACTTACGCTTGACAGCGTCGACGTTAGTCAAATCTTTCTGACGTAGGCCTCCTACCTCTTCGATTTTACCCACCAAGTTGAGGCCTTGAATTGCTGGTCTTCCCAGTAATGGTGTGTTAAGGTTGTGAACAACAAAAATACTTTGAACCGTCTCTTTATCTTGATATTTCAAGGTTGCGTCGAACTGTCCTTTTACCTCGAGCAAAGATTGCCCAGGTCCAATAAGACGCTTGGTTGGGATACTGAGCTGTTGATGGCGGAACTTAGAATGGTAGTGACCTTCCGAGATAACTATAACATCGGCTCCCGTGTCGATCTTGAAACGGACAGGAACATCTTCCACGACGACCGTTGCTACCCAAGGATCACTTCCACGGCTCTCCACTTCTCCGAGAAAACCTTTCTCCAGCTGGACTTCTCTAACTCGAGGTGGTGTTTGTTTAGATTTTGTGCGGCAATGTTTTTCATAATGTCCGGCGATGTTGCAGCCACGACACTTGACGTCACGTGCAGGGCAGTCTTTAAAGGAGTGCATCGGTCGACCACATCGCCTACACTTTCCTTGTTTCTTGGACGTCGTCGCACCCTGGTTTGGGTTGTTTTTGGGTTTTTCCCAGTTAGTTTGAACTGCGTCAACATGTGTACCCTCTTCCAAAGATCGCAGCACTTTTTGCTGGCCTTTGATTTCTTTGCTGCTTCTTGCTTTATCAATAGCCTTTTGAAGAGTCAGATCAGGATCCATCTGTAGTGTTTCTGATAATTTTAAATCACATAGGCCAACTACTAACCTATCTCTAATTAACTCGTCTTGAAGGGCACCATAATGTTTCACCAGTGTATACAAAGCAGTTATAAAGGATGCAACAGATTCCCCTTCTTCTTGTATGCGCTTATGAAATTTACGCACGTTCAAATATGACATTTCTCCTTTTGACAAAGTGAGAATCAAATTTGTCCACGACAAGGGAGTAGTCCTGTTCTTGCTCAAGACTGAGTTTGAATGACAGGAGTATATCTTCTGCCTCATCGCCCATACAATAAATCAAGTTGTGAACTTGCTTGTCACTAGGCTCAGTTGAAAGCCCTGAAGAAATTCGAAATCTGTCGAACCTCCTAATCCATTTTGGCCAGGAAGGTGGATCTGAGAAGTCAAAATTTGTTGGTGGTTGAAGTTGGTATGCCTGTTGGCTTCTAGTGCTTACTTCACTCTGATTCCCGCCCCCGGTGCTACCTTCACGCTGTCCCCGCGCCGGTGTACCTTACGCTGTCTTTGGCACATGATTCAGCTCGTGCTTCCTTTGAGGTAAGCTTTCTTTTATGCACTTACTTCGTGATAATAGATGAATAGAACAGTTTTTTCATACCTAATTGTTCCCCCGCTGCCACCATGCATTAGATCAACAGTGTTAGTAGTTTGTGATGCTATTTATTATGTAAAAACACAATGAATACACAAGATGTGAGTGAGCTACATGTATCTAGACAGAGACCTTCATGCCATCCATGGACGTCACCAGGACGTCTGAAAACTACTTTGCATAACTATCCAAAGGCTGTTACTCCTAACTAATAACATATTAAAACTGTCCTTAATGACTTTTTCATTTAAATATTAATAACAATTTACTTATTAAAATATATATTTTAGACAATAATATTGCTTTTAAAGTCATGCATTTCATAAGCTAAGCGCGACATAGAAATCAGTGTTTTTAACTACGTGTGCATAAAATAATACACCTAGTCTTGACCTAACATTCCGACTTATGTAAACATTCGTCAAAGCCAGGTGTTCTTACGCAACGCACGCCACATGCACATGGATTCCCCAGCCTGACCATTGACTTCACAATCTCTTCGATGTGTGCGAAAATTATGCCACACGTTAGTATAGCTTCTATCGAACCTAATCGATTGACGTCAGAACAGTCATTTTCGTCAACACATTATTTTCTCACGATGTGTGGGATCTTGAATCTTTACTAGGCCATAAACCTCACGACAACCAGCGATTTTCCTTGAATCGCCTTCCTGTTATCATAGCAACCAGTGACGCAAGTGACAAATAATCCAATTAGAAACCAGCTACGCCCTACTAAGTCACAATTTCAACAAGGCTTCGTAGGTCAAACTAGATCGGGAGCGAGAACGGAGACACTGAAATCATCATGTGAACCACGTTCGAAGAGCTTCCGGGCCACATAAATCGAACTTTTGGACTTCACAAGGAGTGCTCGTCGCCAGATCGACTCCAAGTCAGGTGTCCACTTTAATTCTTTCATTTAAAATGTAATTACTTTTGATAACCATAGCACAAATATTTCGTTATTTTTTTTAACGTTCTACATCCGTAAACAAAACGTATTACGCCGAAAATTCTACATCTACACGTTCATCCACGTTATTTGCCGCTGTGTTTACTGGAGTGATCACTATTGCTAGGGTTCTACGTTCCGCTAACAAGGCTGCGCTAGACTTCTTTCGAATTGACAGGTAGAAAGAAATGGACGAAAAAGATTTTGACAATATCGCATTTCCAATGCAGCCAATTTGCTATTTAACCCTTTCTTGCCCAAACCTAGAAAAATTTAAAAAATTATTGTTTTTTTTACTTAATCATCAAACAAACATGCCCAAAGAGAAATTTTGTTTGAAACTTTTTCTTTTTTTTGAGTATTTTAGATTTTTTTGGAAAATTTTGGATTTTGAATATGTACCGCAATTTTCAACTTTTATTAATTTTTTAAAAGATTTCAGTTCAAAAACAAGCATCTTTGTTAATAATAAAAAAAAATTAAAATCGGATGAAAATGGCAAATTTATAATTTTTTCAGATTCCCTGCTGCCGGAGGCTCTGTAGCCAAAGGCAATCTTTTTACCATACAACAGTGTTATTTCGTCATGTTTTAATAAAAAATGGCAACTCAAGTGATTACCGTTTTGTTTATGATGGATATACACTTGGTTGATTTTGGGCGTAAAATTTCAATTTGATTGTCCAACTAAACCATCACGTGTATAAAAGCATGTTATGGACAATAATAGAGGCAGTTTTGAAATAACTTAAATTAATAGCTCAAAAACTATTACCAAACTTCCTGCACTCGGACTCTGTAAACGATGTTTTACAGCAACTATCTGCGATCGTGGTGAAAATTACCATGGTAATACTTTAAAAGTTGAATCGAAAATATCTTTCTTACATTTGCGCCTACTAGAACTGCCTCTTGGACTACAATATATGGACGTTATCCTAAGAAATTATGAAAACAAAAATTGTGATTCGATGATTTATTATTAAAGTAATATTACGCGTGCGGCAGGCATTTGCCACCGGGGTGGGGGTTGGGGGCAAGCGGGGGGTTATCAATTTTTGGGATGGGGCAAGTGTCCTCCAAGACGCCACGGTATAGGCGCCGCAACTGAGCATCTTATGTACAGGTATAAAGAAACTCTTTTTCTTATGGGGTGTGGGGTTTTTTTTTGGGGGGGGGGAGGTCGAAAATGATGAGCTTATAAGTTTTTTTGCCTTCACATTCTTTTCTGCACCACTAGCCACAAGCCAGCTATTTTTCTGCTATTGCCGTGCCGATGAACTGTAAACTAATGTTTTGAACACTTTACGTGGCAGAGGACGGGGGGATCAAATAATAAAGTGGCAACTTGGACAAATTTGAATACGTATCCTCTCAGCAACAATACTTATATGATTGGGAGAAGGCCACAGCTCATCCAGACTTCTAGCTCTAGGCTTTGAGTCCAGGCGGTAGCATGGAAGCCATTTGGCTCTGGACATGAAGATTTCTTTCCAGAGTAGTCGAGTAATCTTGGTCCAAGCAATAACTATCTGGCAATGTTATGGCATCCAGTTACTTTCGTAAAATAAGTGTTTTAAAGGGGCATTTACCCTCAAAAACTATTTATATCACATAATCTACGGCATTATACTACAATAAAATGCATCACGTAAGAGTGATTTTCCATCATCTTGTAATACATTTTTTTGTTGATCCTAAAAATTGGCGAAAATTGGCGTTTCACAAAGAATCACACACATGGATACTAGAGCATCGTACCGATCTTAAATGGGCATAATTATATAGCATCGTGTCTTGAAAAACTGCACAGGTTTACAATCAAACACACACAAATGCCTTCAATCAGCTTATTATTTTGACCAAACCACTTGCCCATTCTACAAAAAAATATGATGCGGATTTACAGAACAAATACGAATACGAATACGAATACGTCAATAATGACCAATATATTTTTGGATCAAAATCTTCCAAGGTCACGGGGCATAATGGTTGTCTCCACCCCATGTTATTTCTTATGAGCCATTTTTGCCGATGGGACCTAGCTGGAAAATTACCAAGTTTTACCATAATTGTTCGGGTCATGGCGGACCCAATAATTTTTCTGTTACTTTCTTAATTCATAACTAGTTAACAATGAAATATATTTTTTGGGTTGAGAGGGTAAATACCACTTTAATATTGGGCTATAAAGACTGACTTAAGCAATTAAAACCAAACAATAAATGTGATATCACGTGTACGCCCGTAAAGAAAAATTATGTCCGAAATATTATTGGAAATAAGCTTTATCTAAAAATAAATTCTAAGGTTATTGCATAAAATTATGATAGTGAACCAACTAAAAGCACATTATGGTGTTAATTACAATTGCACGACACCTGCGATTAGCCATTGGATGTCGCAGTTCTGTGTCTGTCGTCTTGTATATAAAGCCGTGTGCTAGGAAGTCTGTCATCACACAACAGTTCAGCACTCTCAAGTGAACACCAACAAACAACAATGTCTTCCAAGTTGTTCTTCTATTTCCTGGTTGTCGCCATCGTCTTCTGCGTTTCAGGTGAGTATTTCAATCAAGTACCAAGGTTAAACTACTTCATACATCGTAGTCATATCATTTGATTACTATTTCAAGAAAGCTTCTATTAATTGACTATGCCTAAACCATTCCTTTGCAACAGGCTTCACCAGCATGTAAAGAAGTATATTTTCAATGCCGTATGTTGATGGAATAGATTTAAATTCGGTTTAACGCCCGGAAAGGGTATATCCTAGTCCGGCACCACTCAATTCGTAAACGATGGGGATTGGGACCTTAAACTTATTGTTGCAGAACCTTGTTTAGCCTCTTAGCCAGAATTCTTGAAAAATGGCAGAGCAATCTCTGCCTAAATGTTTAATGAACTAGGTCAATATTATTGTAGCGCTTATGTATCTCTGACAAGCTTCCTTGATCGGTACGAGAGTACCTTGATAGGAAGCGTAGCTAATTAGTGAACCGAACAATGCAAAGGACAAAAAAACACCTTTATTATCATTATTTTATTCTAAAAAAAAAATCCATACGTCGCAGTCTCCATGGTGAAGGTACCAGGTTATTACAAACAAATCCTCCATTAAATAGGGATAGAGTTGGATTCTAAGTAAGCAAATAGGTAGCTAAGAATTTAACTAATATTACCTTCTTGAAAGCAATAGTTTAGAGAATAGAAACACTAATTTTTTCCCCTAGATATTGCTTCTTTGCAAAGGCGAGTGAGAGGGTATTGACATGCAGTGTTCTTGTTCTTTAGGCTCCTGCCTGGCGCTACCCGCCGCCGGTGAAGACGCGAGTGCGTCCGCGGAGGCTCGCTTGCTGAAGACGCTCGCCCTACATGGTGACAAGCACCTCCACATGTTCGGTGGTAACTAAGAGGTCGGCCTCAGAGATGCTCTGTGCTTCTTCTTGTGCATTCTCAAGTACAACTATCCACACTGATCAACTAAATATTATGTATGCACATTAATGAAAAAATAAATATCTATCCAAAGATAAGCATGTATATGTGTCTTCAATATTCTTATCCAAAATACTCCTAATTGCATTAAGATCAACAGGTGTAGTAGTTTGTGATGCTATTCATTATGTAGAAACACATATGCATACACAAGATGTGAGTGAGCTACATGGTATCTAGACAGAGACCTTCATTCCATCCCTGAACGTCACCCAGAGGTCTGATAAACTGCCTAAGACGTAACTATCCAACAGGCTGTTACTCTACATCTCCCTTTCTATGGATACATAACGTAAATTGATTACTTATACATGGTATATATAACTAATACTACTGTATGTATCCCTACTTTGTTATACATGAATAACATAAGAAACAAAGAGCTACAAGTCCATTTTTTTTGGTGCATTTATCACTCTTCCGCTTCTCGTGGTGTAGACCTGAGGACGGGCTATTTCAGTGACAGGGATCTTCACTGCCACGGGAGTGTGCACAACTTGTTTTGGTTCTTCATCCAAGTTTTGGCCATTGTCCATGTTAAGGCCGAAGCCTGAGGTAGAAAAATAGTGGACTGTAAAATGTAGAAAATGATGAATCAAAGCAAAACTTACCCAGAATGTTGTGTGGGCTTGAGAAAACGTAGCCAGTAAGTGGGCGGTGCAGTGGGCTAAAGTAGGGAGTGCCCACCGCAGGAGATAGAAAAAGGATTAAAGAACTCGAGTTAAGAAGAATAATAAGAAGAGTAAATGCCTGCACAAGATGTTGAGCCAGGACAGCACAGACGAGAACAACTCGAAGACAGGCATAAGAGAGCGCAGCGACGGAGAACAACAAGGCTTGTAGCACTGGAGCGTAACACTTTAAAACTTGAATTTGTGAATGAGACTGTTTGCACTGTTCGGAGACTTGAGATTGGAGACTGACAGGTTTGAGCTGCTCCCTGAGCAGTCGAGAGACCAACTGTGTCCTACGGAGGAAGGCAGACAACGAACGACAGACTGACGCAAAGTCAGGGCAAGAACCCGCCGCAAGCATTGCAGCGTGTGGTACTTGTCATCGAGGGATTGCTTCCGAAAACTTTCGCACTGATAAATAGAATGAGCTTGTTTACAAACAGGACAGCAGGACTGCTGCTTGACACTAGAGCGTGAGATATCAGCGCGAACACGCCACGAGGCGGCGGGAGGTGTGGCTTCTTTAGCCGCGAGCAGTGAATTAATCCTCTTGACAGGAGAAGATTTGACAAGATTGGTCGATTGTTTACTAACTGCACACAGCTCCGTAGTTCGAGACTGTTCCTCGATGAACTCTATGACAGAGCTGTACGTCGGTGTAGCGTGGATGAGTGCTTATTTTCAAAAGCTTTGCGAGTTGACGGGTCAAGGTTAGACAAAGTCAAAGAGGCAAACAAAAAATCGCCTAAGTCGGGCAAATTCAAAGCTTTTAAAGCATCAACGGAGTTACGATGCACGCTGAGGAAGTTTGAAGGCTTGCATGAGATGCAGATTTTAGAGGCGTAAATTCTAAAATCTTCTGAACATAGAGGCTAGCTATCAAGCGATTGTTTTGATAGCGAGATACAAGAGCTTTGAAAGCTAGCGGGTAACTGTCGTTCGAGATTTGAAATCCCGATATCGTGGCGAGAGCAGCATCAGACAGCGAGGTTCTTAAATAATGAAACTTTTGAACGTTATTTAGAGATTGGTTCTCATCGATGAGAGATGTGAAGAGCAAGTAATATTCTGTTCAATTAGCAATATCACCTGAGAAAGTAGGGATTTCGATCGTAGGCAACGTAATAGGAGCTTTGGCGACCGTAGGTTCAGCCCTAGCTTGTTGCTGACTTAATTTTTCTGCAGAGAGATAACGAGACTGAGCGCCGAACAGAATAGTTTCAAAGCTTGCTTGAGCTTGCTCAGTATCTATGGGTGTCGTCAGAGCAATGAGTTTTGCGTTCAGGTCTTGAAGAGCTGATTGATAATCTTGGAAGTTCGTTACCAGGGTCGATAACTTTTCAAACGAGGCCTGACAGAATACACATCACCAGGAGATAGATTAGCGAAATGAGTCATAGGTACGTTGTACACTGGCGTAGACATTCTGGCGCTTAGATACGAGACGTTTTTGTTCAGCAATTTGAGCTTCCATTGCGGAAAAAATAACAAGTTAATAACAATACGAAGTAGAGAAAAATCGAGCGAGAAATGACTAAACAGTATGACACTGTTTATTTTACGAACGCGTGAGCGAACGAGAGAGAGAATGTGACATGGAATGTAAACACGAGACAGTGCAACGAACGACAGGTATAATGCAAAATACATTTACAAAACCAGCGAGAGTGATTGAGGAAACAATACGAGTTTGCACTCGATCGAAAAGTATCGACAAGTACCAGAGATGGGCATCGAACCCAGATTCCGAATGGTAATAACAGGAGACAAAATACACGAGGTGAAGAGAATACACGAGAGAGACACAAGAGGCAATGAACTGACAATAAATGAGGTGAGAAACACAGTGCAAACGCGAATAACCGAGAGAAATGGTTGAAAATCTTGCTCGAGATGACCGAAATGTCTTCAACTGATAAGAATATATCCGGCTCGGATGGACCAAAATGTTAAAGCCGAAGCCTGAGGTAGAAAAATAGTGGACTGTAAAATGTAGAAAATGATGAATCAAAGCAAAACTTACCCAGAATGTTGTGTGGGCTTGAGAAAACGTAGCCAGTAAGTGGGCGGCGCAGTGGGCTAAAGTAGGGAGTGCCCACCGCAGGAGATAGAAAAAGGATTAAAGAACTCGAGTTAAGAAGAATAAGAAGAAGAGTAAATGCCTGCACAAGATGTTGAGCCAGGACAGCACAGACGAGAACAACTCGAAGACAGGCGTAAGAGAGCGCAGCGACGGAGAACAACAAGGCTTGTAGCACTGGAGCGTAACACTTTAAAACTTGAATTTATGAATGAGACTGTTTGCACTGTTCGGAGACTTGAGATTGGAGACTGACAGGTTTGAGCTGCTCCCTGAGCAGTCGAGAGACCAACTGTGTCCTACGGAGGTAGGCAGACAACGAACGACAGACTGACGCAAAGTCAGGGCAAGAACAGATAACGAAAACTGGTTAAGTAGGGGAAAGAGGGGAAACACAGGGTAAAACAACAAGACAGAATGATGCATAGACAATGAAGCGGAAAATACAAAACTAGAACTAACTAATAAGAACACTGGCGCTTACAGTCCATTAACTGGGAACTTTCCGCTTCATTTCCTGGTGGTATTGCATCCACTGGAAGTAGATGGGAACGATTCCTCCGGATTGTTCCTTCGGGGCTTGCGGTTGTGTACGAACGGGGACCATGGTTTAGCGTAAAGGGTACTTCTCCGTACCGTTTTCATATCTGTCACCCAGACGATCTCCTACAGGGAGGGGCTTCAACTCTAATGTGCGAGTCCGCCTGTCGTAGTTATGTTTCTGCTTGGCTTTACTTCCCACATCTTTTTCCTTAAAACAGTTTTCTAGTTTTCTTTTTAGGGGGGAGATTTTCTGAAGCTGTGGGTAGGGTTTTCTAAGCTTGCGGCTCATCAGCAACTCCGCTGGACTGTATCCGTTTTCAAGTGGAGTGCTACGGTACGACAAAAGTCCCAATATGGGTCAGCAGACTTTTTCAAATTCACTTGACAGTTTTAACCGCTCGCTCTGCCTCACCATTTGAGCGAGGATATCTAGGACTACTTGTCACGTGCTTAAAAACCCATACTGATTAGCAAAAGTGCGGAAGACCCCAGATTTAAATTGTGGACCGTTGTCCGATACACTTCTTCTGGAATGCCGAATCTGGCAAAGGGTTTTGACTTGATGTTTTTTGATGACATATTCGCTAGTAGGAATGGTAAGAATAACACTTCAGGAAATCTCGAGTAATAATCGACAATTATAAGGTTATGTTGATCCTTTGAATGAAATAGATCCATGGCCACCTTTTCCCCACGCTCGTTGTGGGAGTGCGGATGGCTTCATCGGTTCACATGGATTTGTTTCTTTCTTCAAGACAGGACTGACATTTGGAAACCTTTGTCTTTAATGTTTGTCCAATCAAAGGGCCACCATACAGAGCTACGACCCACGCTCTCTGCACTTATTGATTCCAAGATGTCCTTCATGGATGGATTTCAAAACCTCCTTTCTCATACCTACTGGAATGATGATCGGTTGTCTTTCTAAGTAGGTCATGTTGAATCGTCGGGTTGGCTCTTTCCTGAAAGAAAGGTAGACCAGTGTGGTATAAGATTGCTTTGGGTTGGCCAGCCCTTTTCCATATATTCTCTGACCAACTTGCAGGTGTCGTCTGCCTCCTGAGCTTGCTTTATTTCACTCAAGCGCTTGTCAGGGGCCCGGGCAACTCCTGTACAACATGTCCAACAAAGGCTTCTATCTCCTTCTGGAACGCACATCCTTCTACCGAACTGACACTTACAGGTTCTCTGGATAACGTGTCAGCTGTATACAAGTCCTTTCCAGGTACATGAGATACAGTGAACGAAAATCTTATGAGCCTCAGCCTCATTCGTAGAATCCTTGGTGACAACTCGTGCAATGACTTCTTGCCCATGATCGGCACTAAGGGTAGGTGATCGGTTCGAATCTGAAAGTCCTTTCCTAAAAGGAAGTTTTCGAACTTTCACAAGCCCATCAATTCCTAGGGCCTCTTTTTCTATCTGAGCATATCTCTTTTCCCTGTTGGAGATAGGGCTCTGGACGCAAAAGCAACTGGAAACGCCAGACTCCAGTCTTGTCATTTGTTCCATCACGGCTCCTAATCCGTAAGAGGATGCATCAGTTGTCAGACGAATTGGTTGATTGACATCATAAAACATAAGGGTGGGTGCAGTCGAAAGCTCCTTTTTTTATGTGCTGGAACGCCTCTTCTTGCAGATGACCCACACAAAAGCATTTGTTTTTATTTAACAACTCGCGTATCGGTTTGTGTTATGTTCAACCAAATTTGAGCATCTGGTTAACTATGCCCAGTAGCCTACGAACGCCATGAACGTCAGTCGGACTCTTCATTTTGGAGATCGCAGCAACCTTGTCTGGATCAGGTCGTAAGCCTCCTTTCCCCCAACAATGTAGCCAAGGAACTTGAGCTTGGAGATGCTGAATTGACATTTCGGCGCATTCAGGGTGATATGGCCCTCCTCCATTCTCTTGAGTACTTGATGTAAACGCTCGTCATGCTCCTTTTTATCTTTACCGTAGACCAAGACGTCGTCCATGTGGCAGATAAATCCTTTAACCCTGCGAGTAGTTCTGACATTTTGCGTTGGTAACTTCGGGCGCAGAAGTAATGCCAACGGCATTCGATTAAACAATATCTTCCTTCTGGGGAAATAAAAGTCGTTAGCTTTTGGGCAGACTTTTGGGCTATTTAATTTGCCAAAACCCGCATTGGCATCGAGTTTTCGTGAATATTTTAGCCTCGCCAAGATGTCCCAATGCTTCGTCTATTTTCGGAAGCATGTGTCGCTCCCGCTGGACGCTCTTATTTAGGTGTGTCAAATTCACAAAATATCCCTTTCAGAACCATCATTTTCGGTACCACTACCCTACCCGCACACCCCGTGGTTGGTTCATCTACCTTTTGGGTTCACCTCGGCTTCTTCCATTCTCTTGAGTTCTTTTTTGGGCCTTCTTGACGAGAGGAAGTGCCACACGACGCGGAGTAGATATGGAATAGGGTTCAGCATCAGGCTTGAGTTTGATTTTTGTACTCGCCTTCCATCTGACCCCCGCCCTGTAAACAGCTTCGGAAACTTACGCTTGACAGCGTCGACGTTAGTCAAATCTTTCTGACGTAGGCCTCCTACCTCTTCGATTTTTCCCACCAAGTTTTAGGGCCCTTTAATTGCTGGTCTTCCCAGTAATGGTGTGTTAAGGTTGAACAACAAAAATACTTTGAACCGTCTCTTTTTCTTGATATTTCAAGGTTGCGTCGAACTGTCCCCTTTTACCTCGGCAAGAAATTTCCCCGGGCCAATAAGACGCTTGGTTGGGATACTGAGCTGTTGATGGCGGAACTTAGAATGGTAATGACCTTCCGAGATAACTATAACATCGGCTCCCGTGTCGATCTTGAAACGGACAGGAACATCTTCCACGACGACCGTTGCTACCAAGGATCACTTCCACGGCTCTCCACTTCTCCGAGAAACCTTTCTCCAGCTGGACTTCTCTAACTCGAGTGGTGTTTGTTTAGATTTTGTGCGGCAATGTTTTCATAATGTCCGGGGATGTTGCAGCCACGACACTTGACGTCACGTGCAGGCAGTCTTTAAAGGGGTGCATCGGTCGACCAAAATCGCCTACACTTTCCTTGTTTCTTGGACGTCGTCGCACCCTGGTTTGGGTTTGTTTTTGGGTTTTTCCCAGTTAGTTTGAACTGCGTCAAAATGTGTACCCTCTTCCAAAAAATCGCAGCACTTTTTGCTGGCCTTTGATTTCTTTGCTGCTTCTTGCTTTATCAATAGCCTTTTGAAGAGTCAGATCAGGATCCATCTGTAGTGTTTTCTGATAATTTTAATCACATAGGCCAACTACTAACCTATCTCTAATTAACTCGTCTTTAAGGGCACCATAATGTTTTCACCATGTATACAAAGCAGTTATAAAGGATGCAACAGATTCCCCTTCTTCTTGTATGCGCTTATGAAATTTAGCACGTTCAAAAATGAACATTTCTCATTTGACAAAATTGAGAATCAAATTTGTCCACGACAGGGAGTAGTCCTGTTCTTGCTCAAGACTGAGTTTGAATGACAGGAGTATATCTTCTGCCTCATCGCCCATACATAAATCAAGTTGTGAACTTGCTTTCACTAGGCTCAGTTGAAAGCCCTGAAGAATTCGAAAACTGTCGAACCTCCTAATCCATTTTGGCCAGGAAGGTGGATCTGAGAAGTCAAAATTTGTTGGTGGTTGAAGTTGGTATGCCTGTTGGCTTCTAGTGCTTACTTCACTCTGATTCCCGCCCCCGGTGCTACCTTCACGCTGGTTCCCGCCCCCCGGGGCTACCCTTTACGCTGGTTCCCGCCGCCGGTGCTACCTTCACGCTGGTCTTGGGGGATGTTTCAGCTCGTGCCTCCTTTGAGGTTAGCTTCTTTTTTATGCACTTACTTCGTGATAAATAGATTAATATGAACGTGTTTCATACCTTGTTCGACACCGCTGCCACCCTGCATTAAGATCAACAGGGGTAGTAGTTTTGTGATGCGATTTATTAGTGTAGAAACACATATGAATCCCCAAGATGTGAGTGAGCTACATGGTATCTAGACAGAGACCTTCAATTTTTTTTTTTTTTTTTTTTTTTAATAGGACAAATTGTACATTTTATGTAACAACAACACAATTTTTAGTGTATGTGTCCTTTAGCTAAAAAAAAAAAAATGTTACAAATACTAATATAATG
Source organism: Sweltsa coloradensis (assembly GCA_024449915.1). Classification (NCBI taxonomy): domain Eukaryota; kingdom Metazoa; phylum Arthropoda; class Insecta; order Plecoptera; family Chloroperlidae; genus Sweltsa; species Sweltsa coloradensis. Next base: position 38,151 of record JAMZAV010002684.1, read on the forward strand.
AGAAATTGTCATACTATGTAATACATTGTAATAATAATAATTATTGAAAAGTAATAAAATAGGTTCATTTCATTATATTATTGGATGAGCGTAGCGAGCGTAGCGAGCGAAAGCGAAGATTCCATTTCACTACACTGGAGAAAAAAATCCGGAATGTTTTTTTTTTTTTTTTCTTTCTTTTTTTTTTTGTATTTTTGTGTGTCTGTGAACACGATTCCGGCTAAACCAATACTCCAATTGCGATGAAATTTTATGGAGGTCTATGAAATCTCTGAACGAAGAACTGCACGGAGGGAAAAATCGATCAAAAAATTATTTCTTATGAAAATCGCAATTTTACGATTTTTTTCGATGTTTTTAAAACAATTCTTCGACCTTTTACACCTACATGCTTTATCTGATTGTAACGATGTTTTCACAGAACCTTAATTTTATGAATTAATATATTCGTGTGAAATTTGAGCGCAATCGAAAAATCATTTCTCATGATAATCGCAATTTTACGATTTTTTCAATTTTTAACATTTCTTCGACGAATAAAACCTACATGCTTTTGTCCGATTATAATGATTTTTTTCAACAGAACTTTAATTTTATGAAAAATTAATTTATTCGTGTGAAATTTGAGCGTAATCGAAAAATTATCTATTAAAAAAATCGCAATTGTACGCTTTTTTCGTTTAAAAAAAATTACGCTCATCCATCAACGCGGCGGGACTTAAGCGTTTTCCTAGTAGTTAATCAATAATATCAAGTGATAACAGGAATTTCTGTGAGTGTATCATTTAAGTAATCAATAAGATAATAGTAGGCTTTTAGAATTAAAATTTGTTTGAGTTCATGTTTGAAACGGTCCATAGCTTGAAATGTTTTTAATGGATTCTGGAAGATGGTTATAAAGAGATTTATGTAAGTAGTCTGAGTTTACTTGTCCAAGTTTTGTGTGATATGAGTTTAGCTGTAGGTGATTTTTTTTACGTGTGTCATGATCATGACATTTGCATTTACTGAGTAGGTGTGTATATATTTTTTAATTACTATATTGATTTGAAAATGTATAAACATGAAATGGTAAGGATTTTGTGGCGTATAAAAAAAGGTTTACAGTGTTCTGTGGGATCAAGGGAACAAATTGCTCTAATTGCTTTTTTTTGTATAATAAAAACTTTATGAATGTGGGTCGATATACCCCAAAATTCAATTCCGTAGCTTATATATGACTCAAAATAATGAATAGTAGCATATTTCGGCTGTGGGGATGTTACTTATCTGCTTGATGGTCCTTATAGCATAACAAGACGAATTAAGTTTTGGTATTAATGTATTGATATGATCGTGCCATGTTAGATGTTGGTCTATTGTTAAGCCTAGAATACATTGATGAAACTTGTGTTATATTTGAATTATCTGAAAAATAGTTAGGTATGGTATTTTATTTAAAGATTTAATCTTCTGAATTGAGTGAATTGGATATAGTTTGTTTTTTTGGAGTTTAAAATAAGTTTGTTAGCTGTAAACCACCCATTTGAATTCATTTAGTCGTTCTTCTGATTTATCCCAAAGAGCTTTGCTTTCATCAGCCTTTATGACTGTGGAAAAATCGTCCAGCAAAAAACTTCAGCATCATCTATACTTTCAGTTTAGATCATTAATAAAGACAATGAAAAATAAAGGGCCAAGAATTGACCCTTGTGGTACACCACATATAATTTTCTCAGAGGCCATCCCTGGACGTCACCCAGACGTCTGATAAACTGCTTTAGGCATAACTATCCAAAAGGCTGTTACTCTACACTAATAACATATTGAAACTGTCCTAGACTTTTCATTTAAATATTAATAATAATTTACTTATTAAAATATATATTTTAGACAATAATATTGCTTTTAAAGTCATGCATTTCATAAGCTAAGCGCGACATAGAAATCAGTGTTTTTAACTACGTGTGCATAAAATAATACACCTAGTCTTGACCTAACATTCCGACTTATGTAAACATTCGTCAAAGCCAGGTGTTCTTACGCAACGCACGCCACATGCACATGGATTCCCCAGCCTGACCATTGACTTCACAATCTCTTCGATGTGTGCGAAAATTATGCCACACGTTAGTATAGCTTCTATCGAACCTAATCGATTGACGTCAGAACAGTCATTTTCGTCAACACATTATTTTCTCACGATGTGTGGGATCTTGAATCTTTACTAGGCCATAAACCTCACGACAACCAGCGATTTTCCTTGAATCGCCTTACTGTTATCATAGCAACCAGTGACGCAAGTGACAAATAATACAATTAGAAACCAGCTACGCCCTACTAAGTCACAGTTTTCAACAAGGCTTCGTAGGTCAAACTAGATCGGGAGCGAGAACGGAGACACTGAAATCATCATGTGAACACGTTCAAAGAGCTTCCGGGCCACATAAATCGAACTTTTGGACTTCACAAGGAGTGCTCGTCGCCAGATCGACATCCAAGTCAGGTGTCCACTTTAATTCTTCATTTAAAATGTAATTACTTTTGATAACCATAGCACAAATATTTTATTTTTTTTAACGTTCTACATCCGTAAACAAAACGTATTACGCCGAAAATTCTACATCTACACGTTCATCCACGTTATTTGCCGCTGTGTTTTACTGGAGTAATCACTATTGCTAGGGTTCTACGTTCCGCTAACAAGGCTGCGCTAGACTTCTTTCGAATTGACAGGTAGAAAGAAATGGACGAAAAAGATTTTGAATATCGCATTTCCAATGGGAGGTGAGACTCGACGCAAATCCCGTGATTTGGTTGATTTCCGTGCTGTATTCCGACAATCGGTAGACTCAACGAATCTTCGATTCCGTCTGCTATTTGGTTGACGGAAACACTTTCGAACAGTCGTTAATTTGTAAACAACAAAATCCTCCATTTTTATTTTGATAACTTAGCATTATATTTTGCTTAAATACCGGAATATTTCGTGATTTTGTTGGTCCACAGCACACTTGCTTGACTCTTTATAACTTGTTTATTGTTGCACAATGATGGTATGAGCTTTTTAAAGTTTTAAGTTTGCTTGGGATATCTTTACTTTTGCAAAGTGCTTTGTTTTGCTGCCTACGTATTGTAGGTGAATGTTGTCAAGTTTCTTTTGTTTCTTGTCATTGGTATTATTTACCGTAAAAACCTTATATTAAAAGCTTTATTTCTATGGATTCTGACGAACTTTTTCAACTTTTTCTTTCAAAAGGTACTACATCACCATAACTTAATGTCCATGTATATATGAACGTAAAAGCCCCACCCGTTTGGTCAGAATTGCCCAAATGGCACGAAAATCATCGTACAAAAAACAAAATCTTATATCTAAAAGCTTTTATTCTATAGATTTCTGGCTAACTTTTTCATTTTTTTTTCAAAATGTACTAAATCACCATAACCTTAATGTCCATGTAGAATATGAACGTTGTAGCTTCACCCGGTGGGTCAGAATTGGCCCAAATGGCACGAAAATAGCGCCCAAAAAATCGAAAAAAATCGTAAATTACGATATTCATGAGAAATATTTCTTCGATTGTACCCAAAAACGTGGCAAGTCTAAGTTCAGAGATTTCGAAGGTCCTGTAAAATTTTCATCCAGATCGCTATGCCGTTTGCCCGGTAGAGAGCGAACAAACAGACAGAAAAAAAAAAAAAAAAAAAAAAAAACCTACAAAAAAACACCCGAGCTAAATTTTTTGGGGGGTCAGTGAATTGAAGTCTTTGCTTCGCTCATCCAACAAGATAAAAAACCAAACACGGCTGCACAAAAACTCACTGCCTTATGAATATGTGGCTGGCTAGTTTCCTTCTTACATAATCATGGCAGTGGATTTTATAACGAAGCATCCTATTGGCTAAACAATGGTAAATTCCTTGCCACAGACGCAAGTCACGGAATGCTTTCGAAAATCGGAAAACGAAACTCGAGTCTACCGAATGTCGGAATTGATTCTTCATGGACGGAATCAGATTATTCAAAACCACGTGGAAGTTGAGGCCCGTCGAGTCTCACCCCCTGAACAGCCAATTTGCTATTTAACCCTTTCTTGCCCAAACCTAGAAAAATTTAAAAAATGATTGTTTTTTTTACTTAATCATCAAACAAACATGCCCAAAGAGAAATTTTGTTTGAAACTTTTTTTTTTTTGTATTTTAGATTTTTTTGGAAAATTTTGGATTTTGAATATGTACCGCAATTTTCAACTTTTATTAATTTTTTAAAAGATTTCAGTTCAAAAACAAGCATCTTTATTAATAAAAAATAAAAAATGAAAATCGGATGAAAAATGGCAAATTTATAATTTTTTCAGATTCCCTGCTGCCGGAGGCTCTGTAGCCATAGGCAATCTTTTTACCATACAACAGTGTTATTTCGTCATGTTTTAAAATAAAATGGCAACTCAAGTGATTACCGTTTTGTTTATGATGGATATACACTTGGTTGATTTTGGGCGTAAAATTTCAATTTGATTGTCCAACTAAACCATCACGTGTATAAAAGCATGTAATGGACAATAATAGAGGCAGTTTTGAAATAACTTAAATTAAAAGCTCAAAAACTATTACCAACCTTCCTGCACTCGGACTCTGTAAACGATGTTTTACAGCAACAAATTCTGCGATCTTTGGTGAAAATTACCATGGTAAACTTTAAAGTGAATCGAAAATATCTTTCTTACATTTGCGCCTACTAGAACTGCCTTTTGGGACTACAATATGGACGTTATCCTAAGAAATTATGAAAACAAAAATTGTGATTCGATGATATATTATTATTATAGTAATATTACGCGTGGCGGCAGGCATTTGCCACCGGGGTGGGGGGTTGGGGGAAAGCGGGGGGTTATCAATTTTTGGGATGGGGCCCAAATGTCCTCCAAGGCGCCACGGTATAAGCGCCGCAACCCGAGCATCTTATGTAAAAGGTATAAAGAAACTCTTTTTCTTATGGGGTGTGGGGGTTTTTTTCGGGGGGGGGGGTCGAAATGATGAGCATATGAGTTTTTTTGCCTTCACATTCTTTTCTTTCACCACTAGCCACAAAGCCAGCTTTTTTTTCTGCTATTGCCGTTTCCGATGAACCTGTAAAACTAATGTTTTGAACACTTTACGTGGCAGAGGACGGGGGGATCCAAATAATAAAGTGGCAACTTGGACAATTTGAATACGTATCCTCTCAAACAAACTTTATATGATTGGGAGAAGGCCACAGCTCATCCAGACTTCTAGCTCTAGGCTTTGAGTCCAGGCGGTAGCATGGAAGCCATTTGGCTCTGGACATGAAGATTTCTTCCCAGAGTTTGTCGAGTAATCTTGGTCCAAGCAATAACTATCTGGCAATGTTATGGCATCCAGTAACTTTCGTAAAAAAGTGTTTTAAAGGGCATTACCCTCAAAAACTATTTATATCAACATAATCTACGGAAATTATTACTACAATAAAATGCATCACGAAAAGAGTGACTTTCCATAAATCTTGTAATACATTTTTTGTTGATCCTAAAAAATTGGCGAAAACCTGGCGTTTCACAAAGAATCACACACATTGATACTAGAGCATCTTAACGATTTTAAAGGGGCCCATATATAGCATCGTGTCTTGAAAAACGCATAGATTTACAATAAAAACACACACAAATGCCTTCAATCAGCTTATATTTTTGCCCAAAAACCACTTGCCCATTCTACAAAAAAATTATGATGCGGATTCACAGAACAAATACGAATACGAATACGTCAATAATGACCAATACATTTTTGTATCAAAATCTTCCAAGGTCACGGGGCATAATGGTTGTCTCCACCCCATGTTATTTCTTATGAGCCATTTTTGCCGATGGGACCTAGCTGGAAAATTACCAAGTTTTACCATAATTGTTCGGGTCATGGCGGACCCAATAATTTTTCTGTTACTTTCTTAATTCATAACTAGTTAACAATGAAATATATTTTTTGGGTTGAGAGGGTAAATACCACTTTAATATTGGGCTATAAAGACTGACTTAAGCAATTAAAACCAAACAATAAATGTGATATCACGTGTACGCCCGTAAAGAAAAATTATGTCCGAAATATTATTGGAAATAAGCTTTATCTAAAAATAAATTCTAAGGTTATTGCAATAAAATTATGATAGTGAACCAACTAAAAGCACATTATGGTGTTAATTACAATTGCACGACACCTGCGATTAGCCATTGGGATGTCGCAGTTCTGTGTCTGTCGTCTTGTATATAAAGCCGTGTGCTAGGAAGTCTGTCATCACACAACAGTTCAGCACTCTCAAGTGAACACCAACAAACAACAATGTCTTCCAAGTTGTTCTTCTATTTCCTGGTTGTCGCCATCGTCTTCTGCGTTTCAGGTGAGTATTTCAATCAATACCAAGGTTAAACTATTTCATACATCGTAGTCATATAAAATTGATTAATATTTCAAGAAGCTGTATAATTTGACTATGCCTAAACCATTCCTTTGCAACAGGCTTCACCAGCATGTAAAGAAGTATATTTTCAATGCCGTATGTTGATGGAATAGATTTAAATTCGGTTTAACGCCCGGAAAGGGTATATCCTAGTCCGGCACCACTCAATTCGTAAACGATGGGGATTGGGACCTTAAACTTATTGTTGCAGAACCTTGTTTAGCCTCTTAGCCAGAATTCTTGAAAAATGGCAGAGCAATCTCTGCCTAAATGTTTAATGAACTAGGTCAATATTATTGTAGCGCTTATGTAGCTCTGACAAGCTTCCTTGATTGGTACGAGAGTACCTTGATAGGAAGCGTAGCTAATTAGTGAACCGAACAATGCAAAGGACAAAAAAACACCTTTATTATCATTATTTTATTCTAAAAAAAATTCCATACGTCGCAGTCTCCATGGTGAAGGTACCAGGTTATTACAAACAAATCCTCCATTAAATAGGGATAAAGTTGGATTCTAAGTATGCAAATAGGTAGCTCAGAATTTAACTAATATTACCTTCTTGAAAGCAATAGTTTAGAGAATAGAAACACTAATTTTTCCCTAGATAATTTCTTCTTTGCAAAAGGGGAGTGAGAGGGTAATTTACATGCAGTGTTCTGGATCTTTAGGCGCCTGCCTGGCGCTACCCGCCGCCGGTGAAGACGCGAGTGCGTCCGCGGAGGCTCGCTTGCTGAAGACGCTCGCCCCCACATGGAAACAAGCACCTCCACATGTTCGGTGGTAACTAAGAGGTCGGCCTCAGAGATGCTCTGTGCTTCTTCTTGTGCATTCTCAAGTACAACTATATCCACACTGATCAACTAAATATTATGTGTGCACATTAATAATAAAAAAATATCTATCCAAAGATAAGCATGTATATGTGTGTACTTCTATTTTCTTATCCAAAAAAACTCCAAATTGCATTAAGATCAACAGGTGTAGTAGTTTGTGATGCTATTCATTATGTAGAAACACATGCATACACAAGATGTGAGTGAGCTACATGGTATCTAGACAGAGACCTTCATGCCATCCCTGGACGTCACCCAGACGTCTGATAAACTGCCTAAGGCGTAACTATCCAAAAGGCTGTTACTCTACACTAATAACATATTGAAACTGTCCTAGACTTTTCATTTAAATATTAATAATAATTTACTTATTAAAATATATATTTTAGACAATAATATTGCTTTTAAAGTCATGCTTTTCATAAAGGGTAGCGCGACATAGAAATCAGTGTTTTCAACTACGTGTGCAAAAAATAATACCCCTAGTCTTGACCTAACATTCCGACTTATGTAAACATTCGTCAAAGCCAGGTGTTCTTACGCAACCCCACGCCACATGCACATGGATTCCCCACCCTGACCATTGACTTCACAATCTCTTCGATGTGTGGATGTTTGTGGTGTGTGGATTATGCCACACGTTAGTATAGCTTCTATCAAAACCTAATCGATTGACGTCAGAACAGTCATTTTCGTCAACACATTATTTTCTCACAATGTGTGGGATCTTGATTTTTACTAGGCCATAAACCTCACGACAACCAGCGATTTCCTTGAATCGCCTTCCTTTTATCATAGCAACCAGTGACGCAAGTGACAAATAATCCAATTAGAAACCAGCTACCCCCCAAATAAGTCACAATTCACAAGGCTTCGTAGGTCAAACTAGATCGGGAGCGAGAACGGAGACACTGAAATCATCATGTGAACCACGTTCAAAGAGCTTCCGGGCCACATAAATCGAACTTTTGGACTTCACAAGGAGTGCTCGTCGCCAGATCGACTCCAAGTCAGGGGTCCACTTAATCTTCATTTAAAATGTAATTACTTTTGTAACCATAGCACAAATATTTCTTTATTTTTTTTAACGTTCTACATCCGTAAACAAAACGTATTACGCCGAAAATTCTACATCTACACGTTCATCCACGTTATTTGCCGCTGGGTTTACTGGAGTTTAATCACTATTGCTAGGGTTCTACGTTCCGCTAACAAGGCTGCGGGTAGACTTTCTTTCGAATTTGACAGGTAGAAAGAAATGGACGAAAAGATTTTTACAATATCGCATTTCCAATGCAGAACAGCCAATTGCTATATTTAACCCTTTATAAACGGCTTGGTTGTGTGTGTAGCAGCACACTCACCAAACCATTATAACATTACACTTAATTTAAACACTGCTATGTTTGTCTTGGTTCCCCGCCGTTCCCCGTTTTTGGGGGGGGCATTAACTTATTTGTTGAATTCTCCCCTGTTTTTGGGTTTGGTCCCTGTTCCCCCGGGTCTTTTTCTTGGGGGGCTTCCTTGCCTGGGAAAGCCTAGGGGTGTAAGACAACAACCGTGGTGGCATTTTTAGATTCCCTGATGGTTTTGGCATTTTGGGGGAGCCCACTTTTTACACTAAATTTAGGAAACTTATCTTTGGTGGGTTCTTGGCCTGCTTTTGTTGGGTTTGGGTCTGGCCCCCTTTGGGGTACCCCGGGGTTTTTAAGCCCAATTTTGCCGGTTGTTTTTGCAATTTAACGGGGGTTACATCCCTCCTTAGGCCCTAATGGCCGGGAAAACCCCAAATGCCTAAATAGAGGGATTTTCCTTTGGGGTCCCCCTTTTTAACCCTCCCTAATTTTGGGGAAAAGGGGTTTTTTCATTGCCAGGGGGGTTTAACGGGGGGGCCCTTTGGGTAAATTTTGTTGGGCTAAATGGCCAGGCCTCCCCGGGTTTTCAAAAAAACTTTTTCCTTTAGCTGTGTTTTCCAGCATTGCCTTTTGGGCCCCTTTTTTAATATAATTCATTGGGGAGGGTAATAAATTTTTTAATTTTGAAACATTTTGGTTGTAAAAGGTACAAATTTTAAAAGGTTTTTTTTTTTAAATTTTGGGGGCTAAAAACCCATGGAATCCCCTAGAATCCTTTCGGGGAAAAACCCTTGTTTTCAGGCATGGCCTGTGTTTTAAAGGGTTCTTGGGCCCTTTTCAATATTTTATATGGGTTTTATCCAGGTTAAATAAGTTTTTTTTTTGTAAACCATGTGCAATTTTTCTTTGGGAAAATTTTTTTTTTAAAATCGGGGGTCTAAAACCTTTTTTTTGGGTTTTAAATCTATATGATATTTTTTTCCTGGGGAAACTAACGTTTTTGGTAAAAAAAATGTCCCCATTCTTTTGAACATTTTTGTGGTGTTCATTTAAAAATGTTGGTATTAACATTTTAGGGGTCTATCAAGTTTTGGTAAAATTCAGTTAAATTTTTTTTCCCAAAAATTTTGTGTTTCATGAAAATTTGTCCGTGGGCGAACTTTTTGTGGTTTTCATTTAAAAAAAGTTTTTATTAACATTTTTTAGGTTTCTACCTAAAGTATTTTGGAAAATCTATGAGCTATATTTTTTTCCGGGGGGAAACAAACTTTTGTTAATAAATTTGTCCCGATGTGGAAAATATAAAATTTTTGAGGTTCATTTAAAGTATGTATAAAATTCAGTTTAATGGGGTTACCTCAACCCTTTTTTTTTGGAAACTAATGAGATTATTCCCCCTTCCCGGGGGCAAATTTTTTAACTTTTGTTAAGGTAACCATTTGCCGATTATATAAAAAAATTTTTTTGGTTTTATTTAAAGTTTTTGGGTTTAATTTTTTAAACATTCCCAAAAAACCTTTTCGGAAGGGGCCTTATTTATTTTTTCTGGTTGAAAAATTTTTTTTTGTCTGCACCTTAAAAATTTAAAGGCTTTTTTCCTAACCTTGTTTTTGGGTTTAAACCTTGGCTTTGCTCCTTTTTAACTTTTGTGACAAGGTTGAATTTTTCTTTTTTTTAATTTTTTAGTTTTGTGCCCCATAAAAACCCCGGGGCCCCAAACCCCTTCCCCGGCCCGGGTTGAGGGCATTTTTCCCACTGGGATTCTTAAATTTTTTTTCTTTTGTTTTTTAATTTAAAAAAAACCAACCCTTTTTTTCTCTTATTTTTTTTTCTCGATTTTTTCCGACTCCTTCGTTCTTTTTCCTTTGATAACTTTCCAGAACCCCCAATTTTTTCCGTCGGGTAATTTTTTTAATTTTTAAATTTCGACCTCCTTCGGCCCCCCCCCTTTCCAAGGGTTTTAGGGACTAATTTTTCTTCCCCAAAACTGGGCCTTGCTTCAGTCTTTTTTCTTTTATTGTCTTTTTCCCCTTGGCATTTTTAAATCTTTCATATTTTTTTGTTTTATTGTTTTTGTGATATACTTTTAATCTTTAGACGTTAGACTAGCACATGGACCTAGGCTCGGAATTAGCAACCTTTCGAGGAGGAAATTTCTACGCGCTACGGGATTGCGGACTAGAGGCAAAAGCGATCATACGGAGAATTTAATTTTTATTTTCTACTACGAACGAGACTTGCTTTGGTCCCCTGGGGAAAAAATTATCGCGAGCGGTTAGAAGCCATTTTGCTGCAGCTTGTGTTAAGGGAAAAGTTTTGAAGTGATAAATCGGCAGTTGGGCTCCACCCCCCGGATCGAAAGGCAAAGGGAAAGTGCGGAACAAGGGCAAGCGAAGCATGTTTTCCGTCGCAAATGGGGAAAATTTATTTTCCCTGGGAACGAAGCGGACATGAGCTTGGGGGCTTTTCTCGAACGCATCGAAGAGTTTTTGTATCGCTAGGGAAAGTTCGAAAGCAAACCTTTGGGGAGAGGCTTCGACTTTTTTAAGGAAAAAAGTATTGATATGGTTTAGATCATTTGCAGGCGGATCCATACAGGGATGAATTTGGGAATTCAGTACGGCGCAATTCCAAACCCGATGACTATGATAGAACCACTTTTAGAAATTAGGGTAGAAACAGGGTGAGTGTGAACCCATCGGCATTTTTGGGGCCGCATGAATAATCTTTTGGACGATTGTGTATGATGTTCCCGAAGAGAACAACTTGACGTCTTAAAGGAATTTTTCACCCCCATGTGAGAAAACTCTGTTTTTAGCGTATTACCAGTTTTGGGAAACTGATTTGCCCCGGGGCAAGGGCGAAAAAAAACTTTGGCTTTGGCAAAAAGTTTAAGCCACCACCCCCAGCGAAAAACTCTCTCGAACCTGATCTTGCCTTTTAAAAATAAGCTAAGTATAGGCCGATTAAAAATTGTTGGGGAACCCAGGAGACATCATCATCTCAGTCGGTTTGTTGGGAAAACCTCACTTTGACCCCCCTTTAAAATTTTTTCCCTTTTGGTGGGGCCAGGGAAATTTCTAACCCTAACTTTTCCAAAAAACCCAAAGGGCCAGCTCATAAAACAAATTTTAGGCCTTCATTCCCAATTTACCCACCGGAAACCCTTTTTTTTTTTCCCGCGCCATTTACGGGTGGTTTTTACAACTTTGGACCGTTGAAAGGTTTTTGATTTGGGGCTTCCGAAAGGCCTTTAAAGAGGTAATTTTAAAATTTGTTTGCTTACCCCTGTGGTTTGGTTTGGAAAATTTCCGCAGGGGGGAATGTCAACCCCCCACTTTTGGGACTAAGGGCCCTTATTGTAGCCCAGCTTGGAAAAAACCTCTTTTTTATGCTTCTTCGAGAGAAAAATTTACCCACCGTAAGGAAGTTCTTTTTATGCAGGGAGTTTTACGAACCCAAAATTTCGAGGGGAAATTTTTAAAAACAAAGACGATTTTTTGGGAAATTTGTGGATTTTGGGCTTTCCCCCCGAAATGCTTGAACAGGAAAGGCTTTTCCCTCAAGGTATATGCTTCCCGGTTGTTTTAAGGTTCATTCAAACGGTGCTTTGGGGGAGTTTCCCTTCAGACCCATGGACCCTTTTCTCTGGTTGAAAACCTCCGGGAGTTTTGGTTTTTTGGGGTTGACCCCGGGTGAAGAATAGCGAAAAAGGTATTCTTCCTTTTTGGTTTTGCAGGTTCGCAAAACCGACCGCCCCCCTGGAAAAAAACGGTTTTTTCCTGGGGGGTGCAGGGAAAATGCTTCCGTCCTCGGGGTTTTTTTTAAAAGAGGATTTTCTTCAAAACAGGAAGGTTTTATTGGGCCTTTTAGGGGAAGTATTTTTTTTTTTTTGGAAACTTTGGCAACTAAATTTTCCCATTGAAAATTTGAAAGGCCTTCCCCCGGGGAACTTATCCCGTTTCGGTTCGTCGGAGGAAATATTTAGGGGCTGAAATATGGTAGGACCCCATGTCAACCTTCAACCCCCCGCCCAAAAAAGGGAGTCGCATTTTTCCTATTCTTTTGGAAGGGCGTTTCTCAAGTTTTTTCGTGGTGACCCTTTTTTGGGAAAGGTGGAAACCCAAAGGCCGCCCCCAGAAAGGCCTTTTTTCCCCTTTTTTTTGTAAATTTTAGAAAATTTTGACAAAAAGGGGTTTGGATCGGGTTTGGGGTTTTCTTTTTCCCCAAGGGGAAACGGCGTTTTGCAGTTTCCTGGAAAAAGGGGACCCAAAAAAGGTTTGGGGGGTTGGGGTTACAAATTAAAGAAAGGTTCCTTTTCCCCGGTCCCCTAATTTTGCTTTGGCAACTTAGATCGGCTGGACCTGGGGGGCGGACCCGCAAAATTTTTTTATTATGAGGTCTTTGGAAACTCCCCCTTTCCGGACGTTTGGGTATGGGCCCCCTTTTTAAAGTTTCCCCTTTCCCAAATTTAAATTGAATGAGTGTCGTTTAGGAAATAAGGTACTGGAATTGGATTTGGAGGGACTTAATCTGTTCAAACATTGTGGACCACGTAAGCTACCCTGGCGGGCGAAGAAATTTTGAAACTTTTTTTCTTTTCCTTCTAATCCCCAGAAGGAAGGGATCCGAGAATCTCATGAGAATTTTGGCCTGACATAGAGGAATGTACAAACTTTTGGGTAATTGGCGCTGGGTTATCTGGCCCAAAAAATGAAAAGAGATGTGTGGGGTTTTACGCATTGAATGTAGGTTGTGCTCCGAATAAGGGGAACAAAAGACGCCCCAGAGGGCTTAAATTTGGCACCCCGTAAATTTTTCCCCTTTCATCCGGTTTAAAGTCCTTACGTTGGATTTATAGGCCTTGCCGCCTCTGTAAGCAGAATCGGTTTTTCTAGTTGTTTTGGGGGCCCCGGGGGATTTCCACACTAAAAGGCTTACTTTTCCCCCTTTAAAGTAGCTACTTCGGAGCAGTCTTAACCCTGTGAACCTGTGTTTTGGAGATAGGTGCTCCTCGACTGTTGATCGGGAAAAAGGGGGTCAAATTGTCAGCAAAAACTTCCGGGAAACGATGGAGGCTTTTGGATTTATTTTCAATTCACTCCGTTTTACCACCCTAGGCCCAACCTGTAGAAAGAATGAAAAAGGAAAATAGGAAATTGCTAGCTATATTTTTTGGGGGACAACCAGCGAAAATGGGATCTCTCTTGCCACAGATCCCGTTGTGGTGCGAATTTTAAACATGAGCCACCCGGGTTTCTCCCGCTTTTTACAGTTTGGGGGAAGAACTTGGATTGTTGCAAACGGAACCGTACCCCAGGAAGAGGCGGGGATGAGATCGACGTGGGCCCGAAAAGCATTGGGCAGGTTTAGATAATGTTCGTGAACGATTTAAAATCTATGTCCCTGAGGCTCAGCAACGACAAAAGGAAATATAATCTGCGTCATCGGCCCGGCAGTTCAAGAGGGAGAAAGGGGTGGGGCGTAACTTTGTACTTTTTGACGCAAGAGGTATTTCACTGCTAATTGGGCCAAAAAAAACATTTGGCCTTTTTCATTTCGCGAAGGTATCCCCCCCTTTTGATGGAACTTTAGCATCCCGATGGGAGAAAAGCAGGACGCTGGGATGTCGAGATTTTTAAAAAATTTTGTCGAACGTTTAATTTTCTTTTTCGTCCCTTTTTTTTTTCTTTGGGAAACGGAGGGGATGATAACGGCTTTGGTTTTGGGTGTAGCACACACTCCCCCAAACCATTAAACTTACACTAATTTAAAACACTGCTATGTTTGTCTTTGGTTCCCCCCCCGTTTCCCCGAGTTGTAATGGCATTTTACGTTCATTTTGGTTTAATTCTCGCCGGGTTTTTTTGGGTTGGGGAACTGTCTCTACCGTGATTTTTATCTGTGTGGGTTTGGTTACCTTGCCCCAGAGGAAGACAGCTGACGCGACTCGATAAGTGCTGAGGCGAAAACTCGCGGTCGGCATTTTGTCTGCTCCTGTCATGGTTGGCGATTCTGCGAGCGACTACTTTTATACTGATGTAGTTGTAAAATCTTCCCTCGTTGGGGAGTGATGTTTGTTTCCTATTTTTTTGCTTGGTGAAAATTGGGGCTAGTGCCTTGGTAGCCTAGTGGTTTGTTAAGATCCAAACTTAGCACGTGTTGTTTTTTATATTTAAAAAGGGATTGGCATGGGGCTGGGGGCCTTCAGGGCCCAAACAATAGGACGGGCAGCACCAACGTGAAAAAGGGCGTGAAGGCTATGCAGGACTTTTCCTTTGGGCGCCTCTGAACCCTAGCCTATGTGTGGGAAAGGGGGGGTTTTCATTCCGCCATCTTTTGGACGTAGGATCCCAGCGGGGCCCCAGGCTCAACTTTTTTTGGAAACTGAAAATTAGGGTAGGCCTATCAGGTTTTCAAACATAATCTACTTTTTCCCCTGTTTTCTGTGATTTTTTTTCAGAATTTTCCATTTAGGTCCTGATTAAATATTAAAAACCCAACCTTAAGGCATGGTCAACCCCCAACCTTTATTAAAGGGTTGGAAAACACGTTTGTTCCGATAAAAGTCAGGCTAGCTAATTTAACAGCAGTCTTTTTGTAATTTAAAAGTTGGTGGCTATAAGTGCCTGTGTAAGCCCTAGCCATTTGTCAAGGACAAACCTAGTTTTTTTCAGGCTAAGGCCTAGTGTTTTCAAAGTGTCTCAGCCCATATGGGAGTATTTATTATAATAAGGTGTTCATTGCCAGGAAAGTTTAAGGGGATAGAATTTGTTTAATGTGAAAACTGGGATGTAGCAAGGAGGTTATCAAATAATGTTTGGTATTAATTCGTTTTTTACAGGGGGCACCTCAACGCTAATTTTTTTAAATCTCACTGTGCTATATTTTTTTCCGGGGGGAAATAAATTGGGTCAAGGTGAACCAAAGTGCCGATTGGCATATAAAAAATTTTTTTAGGTTTCTTTTAAAGTATGTTAGGATTAATTCAGTTTAAAACAGGGTCTACCCAACCTATTTGTGTAAATCTCACTGATGCTATATTTTTTTTCCGTGGGGGGAACTAACTGTGGGTTTTTAAGGTGAACCAATTTGCCCAGTGGATATAAGAAATTTTTTTAGGGTTTTTATTCTAAGTAAGTTAGGTATTTTCAGTTTAATACGGGGTCTACTCAACGCTATTTTGTGTAAAAATTTATGATGCTATATTTTTTTCCCCTGGGGGGGAAAATAACTTGTGTGTTTAAGGGAACCTATTGTGCCGATGTGGATATAAAAACATTTTTGTGGTGTCATTTTAAAGTAATGTTAGGGATTTAAATTTAGTTTAATACGGGGTCACCTAAAAGCTATTTGTGTAAAACCACTGATGAATATTTCTTTCCCTGGGGGAACTAACTTGTGGTTTTAAGGGAACCTTTGGCCGATGTGGGATAAGAAATTTTTTAGGTGTTCTATTTTAAAATAATGTTTGGGGATTAATTCAGTTTAATAGAGGGTCTACCTCAACCTTTTTTTTGGGAAAGACCTACTATGTTTAATTTTTGTGCTGATGTTTTTGGAATTTTTATCTTGCTCTGAAAAACCGGGATCATTTTAATTAGGCATTCTGATTCACAACTGCCAAGTTGTGATTTGGTAACCTTCAACCCTTTTTAACTTTAAAGCAAACCTGTAACTTGTGACCGACTTTAAGTATAGTAAAGGGTTTTCTTTTTTGATATTTTATAGATTTCCCTTTGCTCTAGTAGTAATCCCCGGGCCAAACCCCGCTTCTCGGCCGGATTCGTAGGCTGTATTATTCTATCCTACTTGGGAATTGTTTCATTTTTATTTTTGTTTCTTTTTTATCCTGTTTAAACTTTAAAATTTAAAACCCAAAGGGCATATTTTTTTTATACTTTCTTTTTCATTGAGGGTTTTTCCGACCCTTCGTTCTTCCTGTTGGTTTCTTGTGATAACATTTTAGCGAAAAACGTGGCGCCCCCAAATTTTCCCTCTGGTCACACTGTTTTTTAGTTATTAAGTTGTGCGAACCACTCGAGACTCGAAGCCGCCCACGCCCCTTCTCCAACTGAGCTGAGTGGCACGTCACATTCCTTTTTGCCCAAACCTAAAAAAAATTTAAAAAAATTTTGTTTTTTTTAATAAATCATCAAACAAATAGCCCAAAGAGAAATTTTTTTTGAAAACTTTTTTCTTTTTTTGAGTATTTAGATTTTTAAGGAAAATTTTGGATTTTGAATATGTACCGCAATTTTCAACTTTTATTAATTTTTAAAAGATTTAAAGTTCAAAAACAAGCATCTTTATTAATAAAAAAAAAAAATGAAATCGGATGAAAAATGGCAAATTTATAATTTTTTCAGATTCCTGCTGCGGAGGCCTGTACCCAAAAGGCAATCTTTTACCATACAAACAGTGTTATTTCGTCATGTTTTAATAAAAAATGGCAACTCAAGTGATTACCGTTTTTTTTATGATGGATATACACTTGGTTGATTTTGGGCATAAAATTCAATTTGATTTTTCCAACTTAACCATCACGTGTATAAAAGCATGTTATGGACAATAATAGAGGCAGTTTTTAAATAACTTAAATTAATAGCTCAAAAATATTTCCAAAACTTCCCGCACTCGGACTCTGTAAACGATGTTTTTTCAGCAACTATCTGCGATCGTGGTTTAAAATTTCCATGGTAATTCTTTAAAAGTTGAATCGAAAATATCTTTCTTACATTTGCGCCTACTAGAACTGCCTCTTGGACTACAATATATGGACGTTATCCTAAGAAATTATGAAAACAAAAATTGTGATTCGATGATTTAATTATAGTAATATAACGCGTGCGGCAGGCAATTGCCACCGGGGTGGGGGTTGGGGGCAAGCGGGGGGTTATCAATTTTTGGGATGGGGCAAGTGTCTTCCAAGGCGCCACGGTAGCGCCGCAACTGAGCATCTTATGTACAGGTATAATGAAACTCTTTTTCGTATGGGGTGTGTTTTTTTTTTTTTTTTGGGGGGGGGGGGGCGAAAAGATGAGCTTATGAGTTTTTTTTGCCTTCACATTCTTTTCTGCACCACTAACCACAAGCCAGCTATTTTCTGGCTTTGCCGGGCCGTGAACTGTAAACTTAATGTTTTGAACATGTTACGTGCAGAGGACGGGGGGATCAAAATAATTAAAGTGGGCAAAACTTGGACAAATTGAATACGAGCTCTCAGCAAACAATTACTTATTGATTGGGAGAAGGCCACAGCTCATCCAGACTTCTAGCTCTAGCTTTGAGTCCAGGCGGAGCATAGAAAGCCAATTTGGCTCTGGACATGAAGATTCTTCCCAGAGTAGTCGAAATATATCTTGGTCAAAGCAATAAAACTATCTGGCACAATGTTATGGCATCCAGTTACTTTCGGAAAAAAGTGTTTTAAAGGGGCATTTTACCCTCAAAAACTATTTAATATCACATAATCTACAGCATTATATACAATAAAATGCATCACGTAAGATGTGATTTTACATCATCTTGAAATACATTTTTTTGTTGGATCCTAAAAATTGGCGAAAGAGGTGGCGTTTCACAAAGAATCACAAACATGGATACTAGAGCATCGTAACCCGATTTCTTATTAATGGGCATAATTTATATAGCATGTGTCTTGAAATTTAAAACTAATAAATAAAACTTGCCAACAGTATTTACAATCAACCACACCACAAAATGCCTTCCATCAGCTTAATTTTGACCAAACCACTTGGCCCATTCTACAACAAAATATGAGCGGATTCAAGAACCAAATACGAATACGAACTACGAATACCGTCAAATAATGACCAATACACTTGTTGCGATCAAAATTTCCACAAGGTCACGGGGCATAATGGTGTCCTCCACCACATGTATTTCTTATGAGCCATTTTTGACGTGGGACCTAGCTGGAAAATACCAAGTTTTACCCAGAATTGTTTGGGTCATGGCGAACCCAATAATTTTGATCTGGTTACTTTCTAATTCATAAACTAGTTAAACAATGACAATCTTTTTTGGGTTGAGAGGGTAAATACCACTTTAAAATTGGGCTATAAAGAACTGACTTAAGCAATTAAAACCAAACAATAAAATGTGATATCACGTGTACGCCCGTAAAGAAAAATTATGTCCGAAATATTATTGGAAATAAGCTTTATCTAAAAATAAATTCTAAGGTTATTGCAATAAAATTATGATAGTGAACCAACTAAAAGCACATTATGGTGTTAATTACAATTGCACGACACCTGCGATTATAGCCCATTGTGATGTCGCAGTTCTGTGTCTGTCGTCTTGTATATAAAAGCCGTGTGCTAGAAGTCTGTCAGCACACAAACAGTTCAGCACTCTCAAGGAACCACAAACAAACAACAATGTCTTCCAAGTTGTTCTCTATTTCCTGGTTGTCGCCATCGTCTTCTGCGTTTCAGTGTGAGTATTTCAATCAAGTACCAATTGGTTAAACTATTGTCATTACAGGTAGTCATATCATTTGATTACTATTACAAGAACAGCTTGTATAAATTGAACTATGCCTAAGACCATTCCTTTGCACACAGGCTTTATATTACCAGATGTAAAGAAGTGTATTTTCAATGCCGTATGATGGATGTGTGGAATAGATTTAAATTCCGGTTTAACGCCCCGGAAAGGGTATATCCTAGTCCGGCACCACTCAATTTCGAAATGATGGGGATTAGGACCTTGATCCTACTTGTTGCAGAACCTTGTTAGCCTCTTAGCCAGAATTCTTGAAAAATGGGCAGAAGCATTTATCTCTGCCTAAATGTTTAATGAACAAGGTCAATATTATTGTAGAGACTTATGTATGTTCTGGACAAGCTTCCTGATCCGGTACGAGGAGACCTTGATAGGAAGCGTAGCTAATTAGTGGAACCGAACAATGCCAAAGGACAAAAAACACCTTTATTCATCATTATTTTAATTCTAAAAAAATGCCATACGTCGCAGTCTCATGCGTGGAAGTACCAGGTTATTACAAACAAATACCTCCATTAAATGTACGGGGATAGAGTTGGATTCTAAGTATGCCAAAAGGTAGCTAAGAATTTAACTAATATTACCTCTTGAAAGGCAATAGTTTAGGAGATAGAAACACTAATTTTTTCCCCTCGATATTGTTCTTTGCAAAGGCGAGTGAGAGGGATATGTGACATGCAGTGCTCTTTCATTCTTTAGGATTCCTGCCTGGCGCTACCCGCCGCCGGTGAAGGAATGGAGTGGAGGCCGCGGAGGCTCGCTTCCTGAATGAAGCTCGCCCCTACATGGTGACAAGCACCTCTCACATGTTCGGTGGTAACTACGTCGAGAAGGTATTGACACTGCACAGTGTCTTGTTCTTTAGGCTCCCTGCCTGGCATAACCGTCGCGGTCTAAGACTGGGAGTGACGGCCGCGGAGGCTCGCTTCCTAAGAAGACTCGCCCTACATGGTGACAAGCACCTCCAATGTCGCGCTCTAAGCGTAACTAAAGTTGAGAGGGTATTGCATGCACGTGTTCTTGTTCTTTAGGCTCCGCCTGGCGCTACCCGCCGCCGGTGAAGACGCGAGTGCGTCCGCAGACGAGGCTCGCTTGCTGAAGACGCTCGCCCTTACATGGCGACAAGCACCTCACCTGTTTCCACGGTTGGTAACTAAGAGGTCGGCCTCATTTGAGAATGCTCTGTGCCTTCTATTTGTAGACACTCTCACGTACAACTATACACACTGAACAACTAAATATTATGTATGCCACATTATGAATAATAAATATCATCCCCCCCCCACAGATAAGCATGTATGTGTCTTCAATATTCTGATCCAAAATACTCCTAATAGAATATTAATAAAGTTTTAGTAACTCATAATTTAAAAAAAATCTATATTGTATCTCTGAATAGTTTTTCTGAAACAATGAGATGTTTGGTTTGTGTGGTAAAACATATCCAACACACTGTAACATTCCAAGTCTATTCATTTAAATATTAATCATAATTTACTTAATAAAACATATATTTCAGAAAAAATAATATATATATTACTTTCAAAGTCATGCCATTTCTTCAGCCAAGCGCGATATACAAATCAGTGTTTTTAACTACGTGTGCATAAAAATAATACAGCCAGCTATCATGAGCTATCATTCTTCGCCAATTTATCTAAATTTTCGCCAAATCCGGATGTTCTTACGCAACTCTACGCACGTGCATCTCCAGTCTGACCATTGACGTCACAGTTTTCCCGCGAAGGTGGGAAATTAAACTATGCCTCGCATAATCGATTGATGTCCGAACCATTGTAAAATCGACAGATCATTAGGGACGTGTCTGATTGCTTGAAAAAAACGTGGCTCCAGTCTCATTCTCATTCTAAGTTTTACGTCATCAATAATCGGGAACGTCAGAAAGCAATGTACGAAGGGTCCAGATTTCCGAGACTGAGAAACGGGAATAAACAAGTTACGAATAACCACACTCGTTTTATTCTTATTACTAATACAAAATGGCGGCCTCGGGAGACGATCAAACAAAATACCTTCCAAGTCAGTTGAGTAACCAAAATAGGTTATTAAATGTCAGAATATTTAATATAGCGTAATTAATAATACCGGAGTCAAATTTGCGTTTATGAAACGTTATCGTAAACACTTTACAAGTACTGTTAGATCGCAAGTGACAGTTCCGGCCACATGCATGTGTCAACTCCACGGCTGTTCGTCTGTTTGTTTTGATGGTGATAGCATTGTTGATACTCCATCAGCAAACGACGAAAGTTACACTTCTAGTAATGAGACCGAGGACTGCCGACATGAGAATGAGACTGAGTAGATGTATGACTGAACGATCTGAGAATACTATAGTTCAGACTGTCATTATGTTATTTGCCAATCTCACCGGCAACCAGTGTTCCCCTCAACCAGTTACCCGTTGTCAGTGACAACTAATGATGTCAATACTTATATATAAGATTATGTTCTAGTGCGTTTTACACCTGTTGGAGCAAAATTGACTTCAAACCATTATTTCTGAGTGGGGGCTGTTGTACACAGCAAGAAGAGAGAGAGAGAGAGATTGTTTTGGAGAGAGAGAGAGAGAGAGAGAGAGAGATAGATAGATAGATAAAAAGTTTCTTTATTTTAAGGCGGGATTAAGGATAGTGAAGCCTTATCTGTTCCACATCCAACCTAATACGCACCTACTAATAATAATACGAAAATGATAATGAATTGAAGAGAGAGAGAGAGAGAGAGAGAGGGTGGGGGATTATTTAGTCAAACCCGCAAAGTTTACAATAATTTGAAAAAAAAACAAAAAAACGAAACCAACTCGTGGATTTAGGAGCTCATAGTATCTTATTTTACCCGGGGATTCGATGATTTTGTTTGTTAGAAAAATTTTGTTCATGAAAACTTTATATGGTTAGTAGTGAAACATACAAAATTAACCGGTTTAAATAACATCAAAATTCAGTCTCGAACATATCACAACCTTGCTTAGCATAAAAACATTGGAATTTCCACGATCACAAATATTTTTATCTATTAAAATTATAAATATAAATAAACATCATGCTAATAACAGTGGAAGTCCAATGATTATTTACTTACAACGTTACTACATGTGTATAGTTTCCATTTTTTCTGTATATATCCAACCTATAAAAATAACTGAGATTCGACGCGCAAGTTGCGTAGGAACAGAGTTATACTGTGTCAAGATTCGCCCAGTTGCTATGCAGAATAATAATAATCGAACAAATATATTGTCAATAGTCATAGTCAACGGACGGGATACACGATAATAAAGTAAGTGGGAGAAAAAAGTGGTAGGTAAGCTGGGGGTCGGTGGCAAAGCCCCAGCTGTCGGAGGCTGTTGTAAACTAAAGGCAATTTTTTTTATACCTTTTCTACAGTGTAATTTTCGTCATGTTTAATCATGACAAAATCGCAACTCACAGGTATTATCTTTTGTGTATGGAGGATATACACTTGTTCATTTTGGACATAATATTAATATAATTTTTTGTTGCCCAAATAAACCATCACGTGTATAAAAGTATGTCATGTACCACAATAATAGTAAGCAGATTTGAAAGTACTGAAATTAATAGCTCCGCATAAACTAAAAAACTAAAACTTCCTGCCATCGGACTCTGTAAACGGTTTTACAGCAATTATCTGCGATCGAGTGATATCGTAATAATACTGAACAGTTGAATCTTTAACTAGCGTTGTACATTTGTGCCTTACTAGTACAGCCTATAAGCATATATATGGACGTTATCCTAATAGAAATCACAAAAATTGTGATTTGTTGGTTTAATTTTAGTAATATTACACGTTCGGAAGGGATTTAACACGAGGGCAAGGGCGGGTAGGCAAACCATTTGGGGGGTGGGGGGACTTGTACCACAGACCCCACCCCCCCCCCCCATAGCACCGAACTACGCATCTTATGGTTCAGACGGTGAGAACGAACCTTATTCTATTGGAGGGGGGTGGGAGGGGCTTGCCTGGTACTTCTTTGTCCTTCTCTTTCCTTTTTTTTTGTTGTGTTTTTCTTTCTCGTTCTGTGCTCATTGTTTGTTGTTGGAAAGGATGAGCCTAGCTTTTTATTTGTCTCTGCATACTTTTCTTGCCCCACTAGCCACAAGTCAGCAACAAGTAGTTTTCAGCTGTATTGCCGTGCTGATGGACTGTAAACTTAATAAACCATCCTTAATAGGGTCCCCCATAGGGGGATCCAACCATGAAAAAGTTAATTAACGTGGATAAATTTGGATACGTATCCTACCTCAGAAACACGACTCTATATGATTGTGAAAAGAAAGCCAGTACAGACTCATCCAATCTCCTAGATCCCGGGCTTTTTTTTTTTGGAGGCCCAGGTGGTAGCATGGAAGCCATTGCGGTCCTAAGCGAATTATCTGCTAATGTCAATCCCAAAAAAGAGTTTTTTAAAGGAGCAATACCCCCCTAAAATGTTTTTTACCACATAATATACCACTCTACAGCATAATATTACACTAAAATGGACGGTTTAAACAATTATATCATGAAAACTGTGATTTTCCCAACGATGCTGTAAAAGTTTTTGATCCTGAAATTGCGAGAAAAAGCATTTATTTTTTGTTTCAATAGATACTAGAGCGTATCGTACCAAGTTAAATGGCCTGATAGCATCGTGTCTTGAACTAGTCTAAATATCAGCCAGTATCATGAGCTATCATTCTTCGCCAATTTATCTAAATTTTCGCCAAATCCGGATGTTCTTACGCAACTCTACGCACGTGCATCTCCAGTCTGACCATTGACGTCACAGTTTCCGCGAAGTGTGGGAAAACTATGCCTCGCATAATCGATTGATGTCCGAACATTGTAAAATCGAAAGATCTTATAGGACGTGTCTGATTGCTTGAAAAACGTGGCTCAGTCTCATTCTCATTCTCAGTTTTACGTCATCAATAATCGGTGACGTCAGAAGCAATGTACGAAGGGTCCAGATCGAGACTGAGAACGGGAATGAAACCAAGTAACGAAATAACCACACTCTTTTTCATTCTTATTACTAAAAAAAGGGCGGCCTCGGGAGACGATCAAACTAAAATACTTCCAAGTCACGTTGAGTAACCAAATAGGTTATTAAATGTCATAAATAATATAGTTATTAATAGTACAGAGTCAAATTTGGTATGGAAACGTTATGTAAACACTTTAAAGTACTGTTAAGATCGCAATCAGTCGGCCACCTGCATGTGTCAACTCCACGGCTGTTCGTCTGTTTGTTTTGATGTTGATAGCATTGTTGATACACCCATCAAGAAACGACCGAAAGTTACACTTTTAGTAATGAGACCGAGACTGCGAATGAGAATGAGACTGAGAATGAGACTGAGACTGAGAATATAGTTCAGACGTGTCCTTAGTTATTTGCCAATCTCACTGCAACCAGTGTTTCCCCTCAACCCATACCCGTTGTCAGGACAACTAATGATGCAATACTTATTAATAAGATATGTTCTAGTGCGTTTACACCTGTTGAGCAAAATTACTTCAAACATTATTTCTGAGTGGGGGCTGTTGTACATAGCAAGAGAAAGAGAGAGAGAGAGAGAGAGAGAGAGAGAGAGATAGATAGATAGATAAAGGTCTTTATTTTAAGGCGGGATTAAGGCTAGTGAAGCCTTATCTTCCATCCAACCTAATACTACTACTAATAATAATACAAATGATAATGAATGAAGAGAGAGAGAGAGAGAGAGAGGGGGGGGGGATTATTTAGTAAACCGCAAAGTTTAACAATAATTTGAAAAAACAAATGAACACTCGTTTAAACGGATTTAGGAGTCAATACTTTTAACCCGGGGTATTTGATGATTTAGAAAAATTTTTGTTCATGAAAACTTTATATGGTTAGTAGTGAACATACAAAATTAACGGTTTAAATAATTCAAAATTCAGTCTGGAACATATCACAACCTTGTTAGTAAAAATCATTGGACTTTCCACGATTATTAATATTTTTATTATAAAATATAAATATAAATAAAAATATTAATAACAGTGGAAAGTCCAATGTTTTTTACAACGTTACTACCTGTTATATAGTTTCATTTTTAATAATATCACAACCTATAAACATAACTTAGATTCGAGGCAAGTTGGTAGGAACAGATTAATTCTCGTGTCAAGATTTCGCCAGTTGCTATTGGCAGATAATAATAATTGAAAAATATATTGTCAATAGTCATAGTCAAAGGAGGGATACGATAATAAAGTAAGTGGGAAAAAAGTGGTAGGTAGCTGGGGTCTTTGGCAAAGCCCCAGCTGCCGGAGGCTGTTTAACTAAAGGCAATTTTTTTTATACCTTTCTACAGTGTTATTTCGTCATGTTTTAACTGAAAAATCGCAACTCAAGGTATTATCGTTTTGTTTATGGAGGATATACACTTGTTTCATTTTGGACATAATATTAAAATTTTGTTGCCCAAACTAAACCATCACGTGTATAAAAGTATGTCATGTACAATAATAGAAGCAGATTTGAAATTACTTAAATTAATAGCTCGCATTAAACTAAAACTAAACTTCCTGCCATCGGACTCTGTAAACGATGTTTTACAGCAATTATCTGCGATCGTAGTGATAATCGTAATAATACTGAACAGTTGAATCTTAACTAGCGCTTGTACATTTGTGCCTACTAGTACAGCCTATAAGCCTATATATGAACGTTATCCTAAAGAAATCACAACAATTGTGATTTGTTGGTTTTATTTTAGTAATATTACACGTTCGGAAGGGATTTAACACCGATGAGCAAGCGGGTAGGCAAACTATTTGGTGGGTGGGGGGACTTGTACCCACAGACCCCCCCATAGCACCGCCACTGAGCATCTTATGTTCAGACAGGTGAGAACGAACTCTTATTCTATTGGAGGGGGGTGGGAGGGGGTGTTGGAAATGATGAGCCTAGCTTTTATTTGTCTCTGCATACTTTTCTGCCCCACTAGCCACAAGTCAGCAACAAGTAGTTTTCAGCTATTGCCGTGCTGATGGACTGTAAACTTAATAAACATCCTTAATAGGGATCCCCCATAGGGGGATCAAATGAAAAAGTTAAAACATGGATAAATTTGGATACGTATCCTACCTCAGAAACAGACTTATATGATTGAAAGAAAGCCACAGCTCATCCAATCTCCTAGATCCAGGCTTTGAGGCCAGGTGGTAGCATGGAAGCCATTGGTCCAAGCGAATTATCTGCTAATGTCAATCCCAAAAAAGTAGTTTTTTAAAGGAGCAATTACCCCCCCAAAATGTTTTTTACCACATAATCTACACTCTACAGCATAATATTACACTAAAATGACGGTTTAAACAATTATATCATGTAACTGTGATTTTCCACGATGCTGTAAAAAGTTTTTTGATCCTGAAATTGGGAGAAAAGCATTTATTTTTTGTTTCATATAGATACTAGAGCGTCGTACCAATGTAAATGGCCCTGTATAGCATCGTGTCTTGAAATTGAGCACAGATATACAATCAAACACACAAAAATATGCATTCCGAAATCACACCCATACTTTGTACTCAGCATATTATTATTTTGTCCAAACCACTTGCCAATATAACAAAACCAAATGTTGCAGATTTACAGAAAAGGCTTGGTGTACGTCAATAATGGGTAATAAACAATATAATATTTTGGATCAAAATCCTCCCATGTCACGGGGCATAATGGTCGTCCCCATGTTATAACTTATGACTCCTATGAGAGATTTTTGCCGATGATACCTTTCTCGAATATTATCAAGTTAAACCCTTTTTTACTGGTTATGGAGGACCCTATATTTTATCTGTTACTTTCTTAATTCATAACTAGTTAGCCTAAATGAAATATTTTTTGGGGTTTAGTGGGTAAATACCCCTATAATATTTGGGCTATGATCCCCATCCCTCCACAATAATTGTCCTATCCGCTATATACCTATAGTTAGTCACCTGTGAAGAGGGTCACACCGCGGTTAAACCTGATGTGTACCCTACAGCGGGCATTCTATAAAAAACATTTTTTTACTTTAGCAGATAATACCAAACAATAAATGCGCTATCACGTGAACGCACGTAAAGAAAAATTATGTTCGCAATATTATTAGTAATAAGATAGATGGCTTTATCTAAAAAAAAAAAAAAATTTTTAAAGGTTAATGCGATAAAAATATGATAGTGAACCGACTAAAAGCACATTACGGTGTTAATTACAATTGCACGAGACCTTCGATTAGCCAGTGTGATGTCGCAGTTCCATGTTGTGTCGTCTTGTATATAAAGCCGTCTGCTAGGTCTGTCATCACACAACAGTTCAGCACTCTCAAGTGAACACCAACAACCAACAGCAATGTCTTCCAAGTTGTTCTTCTACTTCCTGGTTGTCGCCATCGTCTTCTGCGTTTCAGGCGAGTATTTCAATCAAGTACTAATGTTATGACTCAAACTATACTTCATACATCGTAGTCATATCATTTGATTACTACTAGGAAAACGCTAAAGTCCCGCCGCGTTGATGGATGACCTTTTTAAAGGTTTTAGTTTGCGTGGGATATCTTTACTTTTGCAAGTGCTTTGTTTTGCTGCCTACGCATTGTAGGTGAATGTTGTCAAGTTTCTTTTGTTTATTGTCAATTGGTATTATTTACCGTAAAAAACTTGTATTAAAAGCTTTATTTCTATGGATTCTGGCTAAATTTTTCCACTTTTTCTTTCAAAAGGTACTACATAACCATAACCTAAATGTCCATGTATAATATGAACGTTGTAGCCCCACCCGTTTGGTCAGAATTGGCCCAAATGGCACGAAAATATCGCACAAAAAGTCAAAAAACGTATATTAAAAGCTTTATTTCTCTCGATTCTGGTTAACTTTTTCAACTTTTTCTTTCAGAAAGCAATACATCACCATTACCTTAATGTCCATGTGAAATATGAACGTTGTAGCCCCACCCATTTGGTCAGAATTGGCCCAAATGGCACGAAAATATCGCACTAAAAATCGAAAAAAATCGTAAAAGTACGATATTCATGAGAAATATTTCTTCGATTGTACCCAAAAACGTGGCAAGTCTAAGTTCAGAGAAAAGGAAGGTCGTGTCAAATTTTCATCAAGATCGCATATGCCGTTTGCCCGGTAGAGAGCGAACAAACAGACGGAAAAACAAAAAAAAAAAAAAACAAACAAACAAAAAAAAAACAACGGAGCTAAATTTTTTGGGGGGTCGGTGAAATTGAAGTCTTCGCTTCGCTCATCCAATTACAAGAAAGCTTGTATAAATTGACTATGCCTAAGACCATTCCTTTGCAACAGGCTTCACCAGCATGTAAAGAAGTATATTTTTAATGCCATTTGTTGATTGGATGAGCGAAGCGAAGACTTCAATTTCACTGACCCCCCAAAAAATTTAGCTCGGTTGTTTTTTTGTTTGTTTTTGTTTTTTTTTTTTTTTGTTTTTTTGTCTGTTTGTTCGCACGATTCCGGGCAAACGGCATATGCGATCTTGATGAAAATTAAAGGGGACCTTAGACGTGCCACGTTTTTGGGTACAATCGAAGAAATATTTCTCATGAATATCGCACTTTTACGATTTTTTTCGATTTTTAGTGCGATATTTTCGTGACATTTGGGCCGATTCTGACCAAACGGGTGGAGCTACAACGTTCATATTTCACATAGACATTAAGGCAATGGTGATGTATTGCTTTCTGAAAGAAAAAGTTGAAAAAGTTAACCAGAATCTATAGAAAAAAAGCTTTTAATATAGGTTTTTTATTTTTAGTGCGATATTTTCGTGACATTTGGGCCAATTCTGACCAAACGGGTGGGCCTTCAACGTTCATATTATACATGGACATTAAGGTTATGGTGATGTAATACCTTTTAAAAGAAAAAGTTGAAAAAGTTAGCCAGAATCCATAGAAATAAAGCTTTTAATATAAGTTTTTACGGTAAATAATACCAATTGACAGGTAACAAAAGAAATTTGACAACAATCACTTACAATGCGTAGGTAGCAAAACAAAGCACTTGCAAAAGTAAAGATATCCCACGCAAACTAAAAACTTTAAAAAGCTCATCCATCAACGCGGCGGGACTTTAGCGTTTTCCTAGTAGATTTAATTTCGGTATAACGCCCGGAAAGGGTATATCCTAGTCCGGCACCACTCAAATCGTTATCGATGGGGATTAGGACCTTGATCCTACTTGTTGCAGAACCTTGTTTAACCTCTTAGCCAGAATTCTTGAAAAATGGCAGAGCAATCTCTGCCTAAATGTTTAATGAACAAGGTCAATATTATTGTAGCGCTTTTGTGGCACTGACAAGCTGCCTTGATCGGTATGAGAGTACCTTGATAGGAAGCATAGCTAGTTAGTGAACCGAACGTTGCAAAGGGTAGAAAACTCCTTAATTATCATTATTTTATTCTAAAAAATTCCATACGTCGCAGTCTCCACTGTAAAGGTACTAGGTTATTACGAAAAATTCCTCCATTGGATAGGGATAGAGTTGGATTCTAAGTATGGAAAATGGTAGCTAAGAATTTATCTAATATTACCTTCTTGAAAGCAATAGTTTAGAGAATAGAAACACTAATTTTTTCCCCCTAGATATTGCTTCTTTGCAAAGGCGAGTGAGAGGGTATTGACATGCAGTGTTCTTGTTCTTTAGGCTCCTGCCTGGCGCTACCCGCCGCCGGTGAAGACTGGAGTGAGGCCGCGGAGGCTCGCTTCCTGAAGAAGCTCGCCCTACATGGAGACAAGCACCTCCACATGTTCGGTGGTAACTAAGAGGTCGGCCTCAGAGATGCTCTGTGCTTCTTCTTGTGCATTCTCAAGTACAACTATCCACACTGATCAACTAAATATTATGTGTGCACATTAATGAAAAAATAAATATCTATCCAAAACAAGCATGTTTGTGTCTTCAAAATTCTTACCCACAAAATACTCTTAATAGAACATTAATAATGCTTTATAGTTACACATTCTTAAAAAAATAATTATATTTTGTTTACTCCAAATAGTAATTCTGAAACGATGAAATGTTTGGTTTGTATGGTAAAACATATCCTACACACATACGTGTTATTTTGCTTTATAAAGGTAACTCGATTGACGACTGTTTCCTATACTTGATTATATAAAAATCAATCCAGAAATTAACAATTTCGTCTCAGTCGGGTATCGAACCCAGTTCTCCCGATTGCCGGTCGAATGCTTCAACCCTGTAACTACCGAGACCGTTAACGAAAGAACGAAACAACGATTTATTGCCACTGCCACACCTGCAAGATACGCTCACACAGTTGGAGGGATCAGAGTTATTCTCGTGTCAAGATTTCGCCAGAGGCCATTGGCTGGTAGAAGTGGATAAAAATATATTAACAATACAACATTTACATTGCAGAAAGGCCAATTTGCTTTTTTATGATGGAAATTGCATTTTAAAAAACTGCTTTATCCAGCTTTTAGGGCAGATCTTTTTTAGGGTGAAAAGGGAAACCCTTTTTTTCGAATGTTTTTTGGATAGGTGGGGTTGGGGGGGTGTGGAAATGATGAGTTATGAGCTTTTTTTGCCTCGCATATTTTTTGCACAAAATAGCCACAAGTCAGCTAATAACTAGTTTTTCAGCTATTTCCTTCTGATGAAAGGGGAAACTAAAGTTCGACATCTTGAAATGGTGTGTGGGGGGGGGGGGGGGGATCAAATAAAAAGTGTTCTCCCTACGACCGATTTTGCATGTAGACGTGAGGCGAGGACTCTGGGGTGGGGAAATTTGGGGGACTGGGTCAAGCCCTTACATGGCCGGGCCAAAGAGGGGGGAGATTGGGGGTGGAATTGGGACACTGCGGCACAGCCTTACACTGGCCGGGGCCCAAAAGCAGGGGGAGACTCTGGGGGGGGAATTGGGGGACCCGGCCACAAAAAAACTTACACTGGCCGGGGCCAAGGGGGGGGGGGGGGGGGAGACTCGGGGGGGGGAATTTTGGCCCTCCCACCTTAACCCGGGCCAAGAGCAGGGGGGGGACTCTGGGGTGGGAATTGGCACTGCGGTCCAGCCTTACACTGGCCGGGGTCAAAAGGGGGCAGAGACCGGGGGGGAAATGGGGCATGCGGGCCCCCTTACACTGGGCCCGGGCCCCAAAAGCAGGGGGGAGATTGGGGTGGGGAATTTTGGGGCACCGCGGCCCCAGCCCTTTCACGGCCGGGGCCCCAAAAGCAGGGGGAGACTCTGGGGGGGAAATTGGGGCACCCTGGCCACAGCCTTTCACTGGCCCGGGGCCAAGAGCAGGGCGGGAGACTCTGGGGTGGGGAATTGGGGGGGCAAATTTCACCCCCAAACAGGCAACCCTTTAAAAAAACTTTTACCCCCCCCAAAACCCCCCCAACAACCCATACTCCCACCCCCCCCCCTAAGCACCCCCCCCCCCATCCCCCCCACCTCCCCCCCAAAACCCCCCCCAATACCCCCCCCCTCCCCCCCCTTTCACCCCCCAGGGGGAAAACCTTTAATCCCCCCCCCTTCACCCCCAAAACGGGCCCCCCTTCCCCCACCCACCCGGGGGCCCAAAACCCAGTTTGGGGGGTTCCCCCCCCCCCCCTACCCCCGGGGGAAAACAACTCAAACCGGGCCCCCCCCCCCCAAAAAAACCAATCACCCCCACACCAACACCCGGGGCCAAAGGACAAAACTCGGGGTAATTCAACCGCGGCCACAGGGCCCTTACACTGGCCGGGCCAAAAGAGGCGGAGACTCTGGGGTGGGAAAAAGGGGCACCGGGCCCCAGCCTTACCCGGCCGGGGCCAAGAGGAGGCGGGAGACTCTGGGGTGGGAATTGGGGCACTGCGGCCACAGCCTTACACTGGCCGGGGCCAAGAGCAGGCGGGAGACTCTGGGGTGGGAACTGGGGCACTGCGGCCACAGCCTTACTCTGGCCGGGGCCAAGAGCAGGCGGGAGACTCTGGGGTGGGGGTATCATCTACGGGTATAACGTCTCATCCAGAAATGTCTCAGTATTCAAAACATAACCCCAGCGTAAGACCGCGTGCATTATCGGATGCATTTTTGGGACCAGATGGATTTTATAGGAGTTTAATTAGAAAATTTTCTAAACTTTTGTTCCACTGAATCAACTACTTTTTAGACATAAATTTGACAGGTCGTTTGCATTTCAGGAATAATTTGATAAGTTAAAGAATGCTTTCTGTACAGAGCCAGTACTACTACGATAACCAAATTTAAAGACACCATTCATTCTATCTTGTGAAACAAGAGGCTACACTATAGAAGCTATTCTGTTTCAGAAATTAAAATTATCTGGATCAGCTAATTGCTTACACTAGCCGAGCACTGAATGGCACTGAACAACTCTGAGATTGTGGTTTGTGGCTCCTTTATGTACATCAGTTCAGCATTAGCACAGTACATCGTCCTTCTGTATGATCATTCAAAATGTTGGTGTTATGTATTCCATTCGTGATGGACTATATTATGCTGAATGGTTGAAAATAGCAATTATGCTAATTTTTAGAATTTTATTAAACAATTGATTGTTAAAAGACCCAAGTTCAAAACTCATGCATTGAGCACTGATCCTGTTAGAGTACCAATCCAGCAATAAACATTAGCCTGGACGCAATCATGGAAACGCTGATGCCCTGTGTTGGTTACTTTTGTGTGCCTAACAACCCTTGTGAGGGAGGACCAACAACCTGATGCATTGCTACAACCATAGGTAGTACCCGACATTCAATGAAGTGAACACACTGGATGAAGCAGGCCTGCTGTTTGATGTTAAGTCAGGAATGTAACAAATGATCAGCTAGTTGACCAAAAGTCAATTAAAAAGATACATTATGATTTGTGAACAAACTAAATCATGATTTACAAATGGCTTGTGGCAAATGGCTTTTGGGGTCCTGCATGTAATTTGTAACCCTGTGATATCGAATTTGTATTCTTACAATGGTCTTCTCGTTCCCAATAGTTACATCTCGTGAATAAGAGGAGTGAAGGACAATTAAATGTACTAGCCTTTGCATGTAAATATTCTGGTTTATTAATTTACAATTACATTTAGACTATTGGCGAAACATGTACCATACATAAGATACTACAACTACAACAATTAGATTTTCAAGGATTGATACCGGAGCTGAATGAAGAGTTTATTACTGGTTGTTGTTAACTAGCGAGTCTCGTTGGGTCTGGACTCGAGTGAGCTCGGCCTGGCTTGGCTTGTTCCGCTGAGATAGGCTGGGCTGGCTTTCTCATTGGTGTTGGTCACATGTGAGCTCGAGCTGACTCCGCTTGGTGCTGCTAAGTTCGGCTGCACTGGTTTTGCCGCTTGACCTGGCTGGGCTTGTTTCACCTGGGGCCTTTCAGTTTTCGGTCTGCCGAGACTCTTCAAGTGCTGTACCAAGAAACGCTCCAAGAAACCCTTTATTAATCTTGATCTTGACTCCGGGTCGGCGCGATCTGGCTCGGCTTGTTTAGTCTGGGGCCGTTGACTCCTGGGTGTGGCTAGAGTGTCCTTTAATTTCTGCACCAATTTACTGAATACACCTCTAGATTGTGGCTGGGCTACACCTGGCTCAGCTGGTTTAGCCTGGGTCTGTTCATTCCTTAAATATCGGAGATCATTAAGATGCTTCACTATGGCACCATAAATAAACATCCTGGATTGAGGCTCCTCTGCAGACAGGGTACGACCTTTCGCGGGCTGTTTTGGCGGGGTTGGTTTTTTAACAAGATCTCTGCCAAGATGCTTAAGTCTGATCAGCGCTGCACCTGTTTCAAACAAAACACCTCTCGACCGCGTCTTGACTTGGTTGGGATCAGCTTGTTTCACCGAGGTCTGTTCAGTCCTGGGTCCACGTAGATCCTTAGATTTTGTCTTTAAGGAATTAAATAACATACCTCTTGATTGGGGTTTTGCTCTGCTTGGGTCAGTTTGTATTGACGGAACTATGCTTGTAAGAAGCCGCTCGCCCAGATTTGCGCCGACTCGTTGTATCGCGGCACCTGTTTTGGTTAAGATACCTTTCGCTCGCGATTCTTCTGCCGGCGAGGCCTGACTGGCGACATTAGGTGCTCTGGCAGATGGGGCGCTCTCCAGAGCTGCGTCTGCTAGTCCCGGAACAATTCGTTCTTGATTAAGCGGCGAAACATCGAATCCCGAGTCTGAAAATAATTAATGATATCTGCTTTGAACGAATGCTTACCAGTTAGTTCTTAAGTTCGAACCTTCATGTTAGTATTGGTTGTTTTATGGGAATAGTTACTATTATTTTTTTAAATACATAGCGAGCCAGCTGCAAATACTGCAAAACAAAATCTTAAGAATGACAATATTGCAACACCGATCATTGAGCTTCATGATAACCGTGGAGTCCTTATACTTGAAACTCATCATCGCCAACTGGTAGAAAAATTATTCTCTGGTGTCGTCCAAAATTCCACTAATAGTCGCCCTTGCTGAGATCAGAGTCCCAGCTACAGACCACCACACATCCTGCAGAGGGGACGAACATCTCCCGTCGAAAACGATTAAGTCGATGATAAAGAAAGTTATATCTGTAAACCAGGCATCGATATCTCCAGCCACTGCTTTCGACTGAGCAGACCTCGAGCAAACTATTGCCGGGTACAGATTATTAGTGTAGTATTAGTGTCAGTAACAATATAATAAAGTGAAGTGTGAGATTTCACTTTAACCTCTTAGTGCCATGAAGCTAAAACTTCAACTCTTGTAAGAAATATGGTTCGGTATCAATGATCAAAATACACAGATTACCACAGTTTAATGCAATCGTATCAAAATGGGACGTCTGGCATTTTTTCACGAACTATTCAGATGCACTCACTCGTGAGACATTCAACTTACCATGGCCCTTGACGCTAAGACTGGCAATAACCAGCAAAAGCAAGACTTTGGAGAACCAGACGTCCATCTTCACTAGAACTGCTTTGCCTGAACTAGGCAATGGGTTCTGGTTCCTCACCGCTTTACCCGAGAGCTTTTAAACATCCTCTGATCATTACTTTTATTTTATTATCTTATTTTTTACGATTCTTTGAGATTATGTTCCTTTTATTTTGCTCTAAATTTTACTAACAGCTTTATCTTTTTATTATGATAAGAACATATGCGTTGATGTTTATTACTAACTCTTATATGAAAGGAATATAAAGACTCTTCACCATAATTTCTCCATACTTAATATTTCGTTAAATTTAGATCCATGATATTTTTATGGGTTTCTGGAATAACCATTACTACGTTTACATGCAGTTTGGAAAAAGTTTTGACTTGGTTTGAGTCAAGTCAAAACGATGATGTGTTTTCATGATACAGATATGAAAACGTTTTCTCAACTATTATTTAGTTCACTTATTTCCCGGTAGGCAGCACAATGTAATGGGCAAATTTCACTGTTTTCTAAAGAAGAATGTTTCTAATTTTATTGCTTATAACATAAGCAGAACTTCGTTTGCTGACCAAAAACATTTTAAAAAGATCACGTTCTTAACTTGCTGTTAGCAAACATAACCTCTATGCAACACAATGAGTGTTTTGGTTGCATCCAGGTGCCAACATGGTAGTTCTCAAGTCAACCCTACGAGCAAACAGGAATGACTTGAACGGATCCAAACCCACTTTTGAAGCTTTTACATGCAGTTTTAAAAATTCAAAACGTTTTGAAATCGTTTTGAAACCTGAATGTAAACGTAGTACATGTTCAAGTTCATAACTTTTTAAGTTTTAGAACCAAAGGTTATTTGAACAGGAATAAGAGTCAGTCTTTACTTTTAGTTACGCGCAAAAGCGTTAAATTGGCTGTGAAAATAATAATTAGAAATAAGTTGAAAGTTGTGTAACTTTTTCGTCTTGAATTTTAAAACTATTTTTTACTGATCTTGTAAAATTTCAATAAATATAAGAATTTGTAGCAGTCATTTGTGTAAAACTTAAATGTCATCTTTGTTTTTTTTCTGCCCAAAAGCAGTTGAAAGTAAATCGTCACTTTTTTAAGTTTGGATGGGACCTAGCCTCACAAACAATATGATCCATTAAGGAATTTTTGGCACTGCTTCCTAACTTCCTAAGTACAAAATTAAATTAATTAATTTCGTTATTGGACCTTCAATTAAAACCTTACAGTTTTTTGTAATGACGTTTGATGCGATCTTTTTGTTAGACGGGACAAATATGAATTATTTAGGAGTTTCGTACATGGGGTCGAACGAAATTAGGCCTAGAGTTAGAAAGCTATGACAACAAATTACATACATCCAAATTTCTCTTTTTATAAACAAATTATTAACAACTAACAATAAGCAGTAAGCATGTATTTACCAAGACTTTTTAGTTTTTCCTGGCAAAAGTGTTCCATTATCCATTGTCCAAGACAACGATCATCTAATCAATTACATAATGATAGTCTGAATTAGTATACTCATAGTAAAAAGTGAAAAAACGTGCATTTGAAAAAGCAAAACTAAGCCCCCCCCCCCCGACGCCCCCCGACATCACCGTTCTGATAGTTTTAGAGTTGGCTTCTGGCAACCCTCGTGCGTGAAGAGACTAGAGTGGCGCATTATGCCCATACAGTTGACGCGCCCTTGTTCCAACTAAACTCAAAACCCTAACTACGATACCTTATATTATAACAATAAACTAAAATGCAAAATATGATCCCAGTTATTCAACACAATGACTCGCTCACTCGTCTAACAACGACTTTGTCGTTTTCCTAGTTACTATAACCAACAATCAATATTTCTTAGTAAACTATAACTTAAAGTAGGGCGTTTTACTTTAAACTTGCTCGCGAATCCTGTGCTCCGTCTTACCTTTCTGTTTGGAGAAGAACTAATACCCCACAAATACAAAAATTTGTAAAAAAAAAAAAAAAAAAGAAACGGCAGCCAAGCTCTCCTTCAAAAGTCGTCGGTTGTGTATGCTGTGAGATATAGAAGTTAGTTTCGCATTGAATGAAGTAAGATCATTTCGCGACGAGCGCCAAGCCAACCATTTTCGTGGTAAAAAAAAGGACAAATTTTAAACTCAAAAGCATTACAAAAATTGCTTGGCCATTGAATTTGGTTCATTATGAGAAATCTAAAAAGTTAATGGCCAAGCAATTATTTTATGATTTTGAGTTTAAAATTTGTCCTTTTTTACCACGAAAATGGTGGCTTGGCGCTCGTCAACAGGCGAATTGATCTTACCTTCTTTTCAATGCGAAACTAGGGAGAGAGAATGAAATGCTTGGCTCAACTTCTATATCTCACAGCATACACAGCCGAAAACGTTTGAAGGAGAGCTTGGCTGCCTCTTTTTTTTTTTTATAAATTATTTTCAGGGAGTCGATTCCTTCAAAAGTGTGTTGCGGTGTCAGATATTGGCGATTTGTTTGAAGTTTGTCTTGGACACCGTTCACAGTGTCGGATTTCTGACCTCTCTCCCCCTCTCTCTCTCTCTCTCTCTCTCTCTCTTCTCTCTCTCTCTCTCTCTCTCTCTCTCTCTCTCTCTTTAGAAGATCTCTTTAGGTTGGATGGAAGATAAGGCTTCACTAGCCTTAATCCCGCCTTACAATAAAGACCTTTATCTATCTATCTATCTATCTATCTATCTATCTATCTATCTATCTATCTATCTATCTATCTATCTATCTATCTATCTATCTATCTATCTATCTATCTATCTATCTATCTATCTATCTATCTATCTATCTATCTATCTATCTATCTATCTATCTCTCTCTCTCTACCGACACAAAGTGTATTCCCCGTTTACGTTTGAAATTCTCAGTTGTAGCCTTTTCTTTAAACGATTACATTTTTTAAAGTTCAGGTTATTTTTTGAAATTTTTGGGTCCACGGTTCCCCCAAAATTAGCCCCTTCTGTTTTGGACGCTAGATATTTTAATGGTTACGAGCATGTTTAATTTCAAGTTTGTACAAATTACCACGCCTTAGTAATTAGGTGTTTTGATTGTTATCCAAAATTTGTATTTCTCCTGTCCCTGTTACCCGATTTTGGTTTTGAAAGCAAAAGGCACTGCGTCTGAGGTACATCTAAGTGTGGTCCAAGTTTCGTAGTTCTAAGATGTACCGTTTTCTCTGTAGGTTCTTATTCCTCTCCTCCAGAATTAACCCCGCACCCAGCTAGCCAGCCAGCCGGAAGGTTTTCAACGATGTTGAGGCACTTTTTTTAACACAGAACGGGTTATCGGATCGGGCTGACTTTTTTGTTGTTGGGTCATGGACCACATATCAGGTCATATACCGAGTTTCAAGATTGTAAATCTTTCGGGGCGGCGTGTGCAGATAGCTGAAAACCCCCCAACTCGGGTAGGCGTAAACAGGGTCGAGTTAGTCATCGCCTTCTAGCAGTCGCGTGCGCTTGGCTGCGGGCGAACGACCGTCGCCCTAGATAAAAATGTGGAATAAGTCAGTTATTGCAATATTTGAATTTGTATCATCTTCTTCTTCTATTACAAATAAAATACCCAATTCTTTTCTTACACAGTATTTAGAACTATGAATGTATAACATGCGTCAATGGATGGACGTTTTTTACATCGAGAAAACTCTCCATGGAAGTAATGACGCGTCGAGGGTAACAGTGTGTGTTTATAGTTGTGTCACCCCTGTAGGTCGAGGTAATAGTTCGGTATTGTTGATTGTTGAAGCACATGATTGTTGTGCTTGGTTCTTCCAATACGATATCAAATAATGACTCGGAATATTTATAATGCTATAGATAATGACACGGCAATGACAACTCGTAAATACTTCGTAAAACTTGCTCTTAAAACAGAAAATAAAATTAACAGGTACTTCTGTATGTTCATGTCCTTGTTAATGTCTTCTACGTATCTAACCAGATATTGTGGTAATTAAATCGCTCAGCGATCCTGTAGTGACGGTGCGGTGTCCTGGGCTTATAAGACGGGGACTGGGGGGTCACTCATCACACAGCATCTCACCACACTCAGAAACAAACAACAACAATGTCTTCCACGTTGTTTCTCGTCTTGCTGGTCGTTGCCATCTTCTGCTGTGTTTCGGGTAGTATCCTGTTCAATCCAGACACCCTGGATTTACCCTTTGAAAGTTATTGAATTTCAACCAGATTTTTTCACTCCAATTCATTCGTAAAATGGAACAGTTTTCGGTTACCCTAGCATTTAAAGGTACTAAACGGAAATTTCTTTAGTTTCCAGCTTGACTTATAGTTACTTATGGTGAACGTCAGTTTAATTGCCAGAATGACAAGCAAGACCTACTGGAGTTATTGTGAGCAAGCGAGGATTGGAGAAGGTTAGGTGAGAATACAAGTAGAATGCTAGGATAGGATAGGAATAAATAGGCGAGGATATGCAGTGGCGTAACAAGCACTTGTCTTTTAAGGGGGGGGGGGGCGAACATTCATTGTTTGCTACCACGCACATAAGTATTTATCTAGGTATGCCCCCCAGCAAGTGCGGGTCTGGGGCGCACAACCCCAGGATTATTCTACTTTTAACATTGCAAATAATGGTGTTTTAGTAGGTTTTAGCGAGGTTTCGTCGGTAATTTATAAAGTTTTGAATATTGTAAGCTTTATTGTCAGTTTACAAAGTCTTGCCACAACATTGTGCACAGCTTGTACAAACTGTGTTGTTGTTGTTGTTGTTGTTGTTGTTGTTGTTGTTGTTGTTGTTGTTGTTGTTCCCAGCCATGGCAGCAGCTGGGGACGTAGAACCTCAGGCTCGCAGGACGGGCCTGGTCCTGCACTTGTTTGGTGGTTCCAGTTCCAAACAATAGTTCGCACTCGTCACACCTGTACTCAGCACTTTTCAAACCACAAAAATATAACAAACCTAGGATAAAACCTTTGTATACACAGTGCACACTTGATTAAAATAAAACTATGTTTAAAAAATATTACTTTGCGCTTTCATAACAGCCTTCGATTTTCATCCAAATCATTCCTCTACTAGAACTTTGTTAATCATTGGTTGTGCACTGATCACATATTTATTTTAAAACTGTAATAAACTTTTCAAATGGATTAAATTGACCCTGATTTATGGGAGACCAGCAACCATTGATGGGAAACGTTCAGGAAATACATTTATGAAATCAAAACTGATTTATTTTTGTTTAACTTTTATTGCCAATTGTCAGATTTCGATTACAAATCTACAAATTCCTAATACCATCCACAATATTACAGACAAATAGTTACAATAATAGAAGATACTTGTTAATAAAACATACGTTTTGCACTAAAACCTTCTAATCAACAGGTGACGGACTATTAACTATGGGAGGGTGCCAAATTGTACAACAAATTGCCAAGTAATCAGAAGCAACTGGAAACCATAGGAATGTTTAAACTGGAGGTGGAGAATTTTTTAATTGATAAAGAATTTATGACATAGATTTGTTAGTTAGTTAATGTTGTTTTAGGACACTCAACAGTAGAGTTATCAGTGCCCATGTCAATTGTATTGGAATCTTCCAAATTTTCTTTTTCCATAATTGTGGATTACCACTATGTTTTCTTCTTTCCAATGGGAGGAACGTAAGGGACGACGCGGGGGGTTAATGGGAAGGAGTGAGGATGTTGGATAGGATGGGTTAAACTGGGTGGGAACGGAGGAGTGCTCGTTGCAGAGAGGGCCGGCAATTACGGAGACGAAAAGAGTGAAAGAAGAAAATAAATATGAGTAAGGCTGTGTGAATGAAGAAAGGTGTGATACAAAGTTGCGCGAGAGCTCTCTTTGCAACACGCACCCCAACCGGCCAGAGCTCGCCCTTAGTTTTGGGGAATACACTACTCCCCTACTCACAGGCCAAACCACGGGAAGGTAGCGAGTTGGACTTTGAAGGTCTATGACTTTCTGAACATGTAAATACTGTAGGATTAGATGGATTTTTACCTGTAATTTTTTTACATGTGTCAAACGATC
Source organism: Sweltsa coloradensis (assembly GCA_024449915.1). Classification (NCBI taxonomy): domain Eukaryota; kingdom Metazoa; phylum Arthropoda; class Insecta; order Plecoptera; family Chloroperlidae; genus Sweltsa; species Sweltsa coloradensis. The sequence continues at coordinate 79,354 of JAMZAV010002684.1, forward strand.
TTCTACATGTAATTGTAAATCAAATTGTAAATGGCACGAATAAAAAAAAAATGAAATGAAATGGAACATAGTATAGTAGTAGTTTGATTTATTTATTTATCTTTCGCTAGTTCGGAACATGTTACAATCATAACATACAATATAAAATACAAATACAAATCACATGCCGTAATATACATAGACTACTTTACATAAGTAGAAAACAGAGTCTATACATAATACATAATAAAACTATTGCAACATAACAATTTTAGTCACATTCCTGCGTGTGGAAATTCAGATTTAAAAAAATCAATACATTCAGTTCTATTGAATCTACTTTCTTTGGTGCTGTTTGGTAGGCTATTATACAATTTAATTCCATTAATAAAAATTGATTTTTGGTTACCAGTCTTATTTTGTTCGTTATGAAATTGATTGGCCTGCCTAGTTTGGTGATCGTGAACTTCATTATTTTTGTTAATGAACTCATCAAATTTGTCATTGATGTCCACAACATTGCGGATGAAAATTAGTACCTTCAGGCCCAATCGTTGCTCAACCGTCATCCATTTAGTACATCCAGCAGATCTCTAACAATTGTGTTCTTTTGTGAACCCTCAATATAATTCTCATTCCTTTATATTCCAATATTTGTACCCCAGATTTCCACATAATATATCTAAAAACTAATAACAAATGTTGAAACTGGTAGATTTCCCCTATCTGATATTAGGGATTAAAAGGCCACTTTGACCTTTTCCATTTTCTTCCATTAAACTTGTAAATAATGATATCGTCAGTGGCGCAACTAGCCTTTGTTTTTTGGGGGAGCGAACATTTTGTAATCACAAACATACGACTGTTGTGTGACAGACAATCAGGGGTTTGGGGGGATGTCCCCCAGCTATTGCGGGTCTGGGGCGCGTAGCCCCATTTTGTTTTAAATTTATTTTTTTCATCATGCAAATGGTGGTATTTTACTAGATTTAAGCGTGTTTTCGTTGACAATTTATACCATTTTGAAAATTGCCAATTTGATTATTACCTATTTTACAAAATTCTGCCCCCCCAACCCTCTTTTCCCCATAGTTACGCCACTGGTCAACGTCAATGTTGTTTGAATGTACCAGACCCGTCCCAAGCGTTGTTGCATTATTGGAATACCGATGTGATGTGGGTGCTCGTACGACCGTAGGACGTACCACACTGAATGTTTTTTTTTTATTTGTTTATTATTTATCATCCTTCGAAGCTACACAAATAAATTATTTCCCAAATCCAATCGATCCGTCTGAAATGTTTCCCGCCGTGGTGTCGTACCTTGTAGTCGCATCAGATGTCGCCCCCGTCAGCTGTGAGTGACGTCACCGAGGTTACCTGGCTCAGCCGCCTCTGACCGCGGCCTCTGTCTCCAACCAGTCTCCGCGCCGTCTAGTCCTGCTGCTGTCAGGTGAGTCGCCGTGCTTGCTAGCCTTTCTGCTGTGCTCTCCCTCCACGTCTATCTTACTTATCTACTAGTTAATTATCATTGCATAGGCCATTATGTTAGTTCTGTTTGATACCCCTCTCTGTAGGAGAAAACCAAAATCTTTTCAAACGAGTTCCCGTCCCATGCTAGCTCTGTACATTCTGTGCCCTCCACGTGTCTCTTTCAATGTACCTAGTTACTGCAAGTGCACAGGCCATCACCACCCATTGAAAATTCATGATTATTTATGTTGATTACCCCTCTCTCTAGGAGAAAACCAAAATCTTTTCAGATACCTACTTTCTAGATTTTCTCGCGTCTTTTTGAGAGTATAGAAGTGAAACCGTGACCCCAGCGTCTTGTCTTGTTATTCACCCAGAGCCAACGAATCCCAGTTCGCCACCCACTGTGCACCACTAGCACCTCTCGTACGCGCGATTTCTAGTTATTCGAGTCATTTACCCAACCTCGTGTTCGAATTTTATTAAAAATTAAATCTCCCGTGGTGCTCATTACATTCCATTTTGCATTGCATTCTGTGAGCCTTATTGTGTTCACGGGTAGCTTTGTAGTTTGTACATATAATTTGTGAGGAATACCACGTGGCTATTATCTATTTTCCTTCGCGCTCTTTGACAAACTTGGCCTAGGATGCCGAGGCGACTTCGTAGTTCGTAGGGCTAGTAACCTACTAAATCTATTCACACGTGCTATGAAAACACTTCTTCGTGACTTAGGCCTTCTTGTATCGCCTTGTACGGTTCGTTCGGATTCAATGTTGTGTGAACTGGGCTCCCCATAAAGTTCCGTAGAGGTAAGAATAGTTTCTGTATTAATAAATCCCTGCACGAGGCTAGGAGCGATTATCTAACTATTTCGCTTATCAAGTCTGTCTGTCTACGCTCAGCCAGGCTCGCTCGCGGGTGACTCAGTGTAACTGTACGCAGGCTATGCGCGCCGTCAGATAACAGACTCGTCTGACCTACGGCTGGAAATACCTACCGCGTTCACTGAATTATTATGTAAGTTACTATTTCTTCTCTAGTATTTCTTCCATTCTCATATTTGTTACAATGTCGTCGAAAATATTTTTTATTTCCTTCAGTGGCTCAAAAGTTGCGAGTATGTCGTATCGATGTAATTGTTGGGTGTGTGTTCAAATCTCGATTGAAAATATGACAATTTTCAGTTTTCGCCCGTGTTTTATTCAATACCAGTATTAGTTAGAGTTTAAAAAATACACTTTCTTAGAGGGTCTCTTCTCGTCAGGTATTCGCGGTGGCTTGTACGGTTGTGTGTAGTTTCTAATCCGTTTCACTCCACCATGGTTATTCATTTCATTCTTTCAATCTTCCCGAAATAGATGTTTGCGTAGCTGTTCACTCACCTACGATGTACGGGTTGGTTATTGGCTAAATAGTTTGGCCGGGCGAGATGTCAGGGGAGATGACCTTGACTATCTCTCAGCAAGGTGAAGCTCTCGTCTGCTTCCAACAGTCTTATCTAGCATTCAGACAACTTACATTGCGTCGCTAGGGCACTGAATGAGATGGTTATTGTTACGGCTGTTCGACCGCGTTTTTCTATTTTCCAAAATATGCTACCAAGTCAAAATGAATGGCATTTAAACCTGTCTCTTTTAGAAAATCAAAACTATATTTTTCAAATTTTTTTGATCGGGCACACGACTAATATCGCCACTTCAAAATAATTTCAAACTTCAAATCGTCGAAGCACACCATTCAACGTAGGTAGTTGTGTTTTTGTGACATTAACTTTCAACTGGGTTTTTTAGAGGCTGAGGGAGAGAAAAAAGATTTTTTTAAACAATTGTCTTTCTTGCGAATGTTTTCGTTGGTGGTACAAATCGGTACAAAATACCGCCAAATGAAAAAATTCACAAAAAATACAACTATAAAAGTCTTTTTTCTCTCAGTCAGCCTCTAGAAAACCAGTTGAAAATTAATGTCACAAAAACACAACTACCAACATTAAATGGTGTGCTTGTGCGAATTGAAGTTTGAAATTATTTTGAAGAGGCAATATTTGCCGTGTGCCCGATCAGAAAAATTTAAAAAAGTTTTGATTTTCTAATAGAGCCAGGTTTCAAAGCCATTCACTATTTTTTGACTTTGTAGCATATTTTACAAAATAGAAAAATGTGGTCGAATAGCCTTAACAGTCGCGAGTTCTTGGGTCAAGGGAAATTTCAAAACTTAAGTCTTCCAAGATTGTTCCGGTAGAGGTGAAAGACCGTGTGTGCTAACACTGAGCCACATCTCTCGTACTTAGAACAGTGTCTTTACACAAAGCCTTCAAATTACGCCATCTCCGTAATTTCGATAGGTGTAGGCAACATGCTGCCATCATAATACCAATGTTTATAATTTTATTCATCATGTTCCAGATGTTGAAGCATTCATTCGATGTCATTCAACACGAGGAGCGAGGGGTCGGGAAGGGACTCGTCAGTCATCACTCGTGCAGCCACTTGAGGATCTATTGAAGCCAGCAACTCTATGTTGCCATAGGTGAGAACGCTATATCACAAATGTTATTTACCCTGCCCCCCCCCCTGCATGTTTTATATCATAATGTTGTATTACTATAATACAAATGCCCCGAGTCCCAGGTTTGATTCTTGATTAACTCAAATTATGATCTAATAACCTTGGTGACATTAGAGACATCTAACTGAAGGGAAAAAGAATTTAAATTATAGCTATTAAATAATCTGCCCTAATTTGTTTATGAAATACATCCAATCGATCTTGTTCTTCTAACAAATCTTTAATGGCAGTTAAAGTGGTACTACTTGTACTTTGTGCTCGGAAATGTTGAGCCTCTCATGCTAATTGTACCTGTATTTATTGTTACAGAAGTGGGAGTCGACACTGTGACCTCTGTCTGACCTTGGACCCAGCGCCCTCGTCATCGCCCGACAACAAGACCACTCGTCGCAGAGATGCGAGAAGTAAAGGTGAGACAAAGTACACACTACTCTCTTAGAAACAAAATAACTAAAAGCTTTTAACATTTTCAAAATAGACTTAGTTGTTGGAAGCCATGCCATTGCTAGAGACTCCAGCAGCAAACTGCTTGCCATGGTTGGATCGAGTCCTACGGCATGTGCTTTTAACATTCCTTGAAAACTATCCATGTCACATTCACATTTAAAAGTTTCAAACACAAAATTACTATATTTGTTTTAAGTCTTATACTTTTAGTAACATAAAATTAAATACTAAGGGTCAGTAAAAATAATAAAACTAAAGATTTCACTAAAATTAATAATAAACTATATTTGAATACAACATTTTCAAAGAGTGTTATTCTATGGAGTTGTAGAACTTGTTTTATTTGCAAATTGTTGGGATAATTCATGTTGATAGTAACAATACCTCTTCTTTTTGGTTGCAGTACCTACCGGTCACCTAGACGATGAACCTGGACCATCATGGCTACCGCCTCCGAAGATGTACGCAGCTCCATTCTAAGGTGAGTCAAACTCCTTATCTTGCATACAAGGTTGCTCTATGTATGTACTGTCAAGTTCCTGTGATAAATTATTGAAACTTGTTCCTTATTCAACTCTTAAATCCAAAAACTTTTTAAGGCTACTTGAAAGCTATGACCACATGTCACTTCTTGTCTAAATTTGTGATACAGAATGTGTCAAAAGTACAGACTATCATTTCCACATGACTACGGTACGTGGGTCTTGGAAGTGATACATCAACCCATATTTTGGCTAATTTTTTAAAATTAAAAACCAAATGCACTTTCAAACCATCAATTCCAAAGACTTTTAGACACTTACAAGTCATTAATTCTTTAAAATATAATCCAATTAGGAAAACTCTTGATTGTACATGCATAGATGAACCTGCATTTTTATCCTCAGGATTAAAGAGGCACATTTTGATGTACTAAGCCACTTTGCGAGCACCTTTTCCAGTCTTGATGGATGAGCGTTTTTGGTTGAATATTTCTATCCTTCTAAAACGGTTTCACATTTTGTTAGTGTACGTGACCAGTCGCCAGCCTTCAGCAATGCGAGGCGCACAACTGCGAGTTAGTGAGAGAAAACTGAGAAAAGACACATGCCTAGTCATGTCGGCCGTGGAGAGATGCAAGGTTGTATCAATCTCTCGTTGCCCTAAAATTATGGTTTCTATGAGAAATATTTCTTGAATTACACTCAAAATCGTTTCAAACTATCTAAGTTCAGTGGTTTCAAACGTTCTCGTAATGTTTCATTCTGAGTAGCCTTTTGCCTGGTGGGTAGCCAAAATTCACGGAAAATCCGTATTTAGAATCGAAAAAATATAAATTTCTTCAATTGTACCCCAAAACCGTGGTAGGTCTAAGCTTAGAGATTTTGAAGGTCCCCTAAATTTTTTTAACATTATGTATTAGAGTACCAAGCCATTTAAACGGACAAAAAAAACACCCGAGCTATTTTTCTTTTGGGTAGCGAAATTGAAGTCTTTGCTGCGCTTCATTTAAGGGTAAAAACTAGAATTTTGATAACCAATATAAATATTGATCAATACCATTATTTCCTTCAACTCTCAATGATTGTGATCATTTCTGCTAGATGTTCAGTCTTCTCTAACCAAACTCTAAGACATGATTTCTATACCTCGGTAATCTAGTGCTCATTAGTGCGAGACGATCTGTCTTTTCCGCGCGCGACGAGGAAGCTGCGACTCTCTCGCTTCACTAGACGCACTGAAACTCTCCCACGATAATCTCTGGCTAGCAATACGCTACAACACTTTGTTCTTGTTTCCAGCTGCCGCCCATCAAGTCTGGCGACGCACCACTCTTCTAATCCACGCGCCCTGGAGAGCAGAGCTCCTTCAACGTACGCAGCATCGGCAGCAGCTTCACACACGGTAAGATTTGCTCACTTCTTGGCTCTCACCTTCGTAAGCAGTAAAACCTCCCCAGTATGTTCTTCTCACCGGCAAGTTAATTCTCTTAACCTTCAACAGACCATCATTCAAAATCTAAATTAATAGTTGAATTCGAATCCTTTACTTCAATGAGTTTTGATGCAGTTTTGTCAAGGTAGCATTGTTGCAGTTTAGCTCCTAAGGCTTGAAAAGTGTTCCAATCTACTAATTAGCTGTGCTACTTTCATTAGTACTTTACTTTAAAAACTTTGTAAGTATGCTAATTTATTTCCTAGGAAAGTTTAGTGGAAAATGAGTTCATATAGATATTACTTCTGCATTATATACAGGTTCATTAGGCCGATAAATCGGTGACACTTGATCCTTACAGAACAAAATGCCCATTATTTGTGTGGCTCGTTGGTCTTGTGGTTAGCGTATCTGCTTCCAATGCAGAAGGTCCAGGGTTTGATTCCCGTCAAAGTCAGAAGTTTTTTAACTTCTGATTTGGACTTGAGTCCATCAGTTCTTGTCTTAGGAGTTTGTAAACGGTGACTTTGGAGCCGTCCTAGCAACGAAGCACATAATAAATTTCAGAGTTAGTCTGAATCGGCCTTGTTGATTCTGGCGTTGATTCGCGGGTGTTCGCACTGTCCATACCACTGATTGCTATATTTCCTATTAAAAATATCGATCTTTGGTTGGTTATCGCTCACTCGTCGATTGCGTCGGGGCCTGCAGGGTTGGCTTGGTCGCTTTGATTTAAAGTCCCCCACTGAAAATCAGTTATATAACTGAGTGGGTAGACTCTAAATAAAATTTATTTATTTATTTATTAACCATTATAATGTCGGATAGTATTGATTGAGTTACAAGTGACTGGGAAAACTTTGTTTAAACGCCTCATTACAAAACTAGAGTTGGTCTTATTTCACGCTAGAGTATTATATTCATATATAGTTGTTTTCCTGTGGTCCACATTTACATTATTCTGTCATCATGCGTCTAGCCTCCCAGTAGAGCCGCCCATAGTAGTTCGTAGTAGCTATTAGACGAAGTTTAAAAAGTAGCGCACTACCGGCCGTGTTACTTTTTAAGTAGCATGTTACAAGTAGCGTACTACTCAACAAGTCTTCAATGTTTCTTATAAATCTGCTGGAGAAGTTTTACTGTACTGTATTTATGTATGACCTACGGCACATTTAGTGTGCGACTCGCTGTTGATGTGAGTTTATTCCTGGTTGTGATTGAGAACGTTTTAGGTTAGTGGCAGATCTAGATCTCAATCGTCAAACTGACAACTTAAAAGTCAAATAAGATGGCTGATAAGTTGGCTGGATGAAAGTTTTTTTTGAATATATCACAGTAAAATATATTAGGCCTATATATATTTTAATTTCTTTTGTGGGACATTTAACCTCCATCGACATTTTTTTTGGACAATAGCGTAAACAGCAAGCTAGGTGCAAAATTGTTACGAGTAGGGATGCGCATCGATACTTGTTTCATTATCGATTATCGAAATGGTAATGTCATCAAACCGATCATATTGATAATACCAATAAAAAATTCAAGCCCGTTCCAACGTAGATGGAACTTCAAATATGGTAAATGAAATCAATTACAAATCCAAACTCATGCCACTTGCTGCCTTGTCCTTTTGTGTTGTCTTTGTTTTTGCCTCCCGCTATCGGCTAAGTTTGCTCCCAAACATAAATCTTGAGTAAGACACCTCTTGTGACCTATCTCTGGCTGCCTAAGCATAAAATACAAATTAAGTGTTTCAGGCCATTTTCAACCAATTCAATTAGGTCTTGATATTTTGATTATCAATAATGACTTTTGATTATCAACTAGGAAACGCTCAGTTGGATGCGTTGATAAGCGAGCACGTGCTATAACTAGACCCACATTGCACATATTTCAAAATTTGTGACGTTCGCTGTCCACGGGGCCATGTTTCCAATATTATTTATTATTGCCAAGGTATTTGGGTAAATCCGTGGGTAAACCTTTACTTTGTGGATAAAATCCACCGCCATTTAGAAGACCTTGACATCATTTCCTTGAGAAAACTATTTTAACTCTTTGGTAACAAATAATACACTGCTTCCTTGATAGTATTTTGATTACTTCTAGGTGGCAGTGCATAGTGGCCAGAAACCTCGTGCAACTTTTCGTTGCCATGGTAACGTTACTTTTGTTAAAATGTAATTTCCATCTACACTACTTATCGGATGAAAATAAAATTAACATATTCGTGACCAAACGGACATTCTAAATGATTTGACCACCTCAGATTTTGTCGCCGTTTAGTTTAAAAAAAAAAACTTCCGATTAACTTTAATGTAACTTTGTAACTTTTTGAACAATTTTGCCACAAAACTAATGACCTTCAATCCAAATCGAAGCTTGCGGACGGTCCAAATTTCAACTCGATCCGAACCTCCGTTCGAACGTTATGGCGAGACATAAAAAAAAGTGACTATTTTTTCCGGCAGTGAAATGGAAACACTTGCTTCGCTCGCTTAATTGACGACTCGAAATGGGCGGAGCTTAAAACGATCGATAGGTCACGTGACTAGTATTGGGTATAACACGCTCTAACTTTTATTCTATTCATTATTTGGACAATACTTAAATGAATAATATTTAGCAAACATATCATTCCTTGTAATAGCGATTATTTTGATTTTTTTGACAAAGTCGTTAGCTTGCTATAACAATGTACGCATCACACAAGTGAAAATTATCAATGACTTAAGTTTTCTCATTAATTAATTTGACAAAAAACTACTGATCGGATTTTGACAAGAATTCTGTGTAAAAATACATCAGACTAAAACTTTTAAAAGTCTCGCTACCCGTTGATGACATGTTTTATTTATCGGGATGTTTCGTAGCGGTGGTAGTGATATCTTTCTGTCGACGTTTCGAAGACCATGTTATCTTCTTCTTCAGGACTTGAAATATGATATATGAAGTTTGTGAAATTCCTCTTGTTTCTTGTTATTGTTTTTTTCTATTGTTACTATTAAAGTTTTTTGATTGGTTAACCTAAATAAGCTTCCTAAATTCACTGTCAGATTATCATTTGCTAGACAACTTTCCTATTTCGTAGTCTTCCACCCCAGACATCTTCCTCTTGAACCGGCACAATCCCTTGGACTGGGTCTATGATAACTTCCTCAATAGGTTTGATTTCTTTACACTGTACTGTTTCTAGTTTAGTGACTGACTTTAGAACAGGATCCCATGCATGGCTGAGAACAAAACAGTGATCCCTGTTGAAGTTGTTGGGATGTTTTTTAATTTCTATTGCCTCCCTAACTACTCGTGGCACTGCTGAATCTACCTTGAACAAAACTGACGTTTGATCAAATAGAATTTTATGATCCAATTCTAATGCGTGATCAGCTACAGCAGACAGGCGTTGATGTCTTTGCAAATCATTTACTCCTCTATCATCTCGAATTGCCTTTGCTGCTAAACCCAGTCGTATGTGTCGTTCATGCTCCTTTAATCTGGTTGATATTTTTCTCCCGGTCTCTCCAATATACACATCTCCACATTCACATAATACCTTGTAAATTCCACGACTGTCAAATTTATTAGAATCCTTAACGGGTCGAATGAAAGAGCTTATTTTCCTATCTGTACAGAAACTTGTCTTGATGTTCTTTTTTCTCAGTAACATAACATAACATGGTCTTCGAAACGTCGACAAAAAGATATCACTACCACCGCTACGAAACATCCCGATAAATAAAACATGTCATACATCAGACTGTTTAGACAAGAAATATACTAACTTTCTAGATAGAAAGTGCACTGAACGAAAATTTACAGCATAGAGTAATATGCAGCGTGCACTTTTTCACGGCTCATCCGCACGTCAAGAGTGCGTATTTTTGATTAAAACACATACCCTGCATATTACTCTATGCTGCAAAGTTTCGTTCAGTGCACTTTCTATCTAGAAAGTTAGTTTATTTCTTGTCTAAACAGTCTGATGCATATTTTTAAAGAGGTCTTGTCGAAATCCGATCAGTAGTTTTTTGTCCAATAAATTATTGAGAAAACTTTAGTCATTGATAATTGTCACACGTATGATGCTTAAATTGTTATAACAAGCTAACGACTGTGTCAAAAAAATCAAAATAATCGCTATTACAAAGAATGATATATTTGCTAAATATTATTCATTTAAATATTGTCCAAATAATGAATAGAATAAAAGTTAGTGTGATAAGTGTTGCGCCGTGAAGCAGGCGTCAGCTTGCGAAATGAGGATTTATACCAACTAATTCCGCCATGTTGCCTCGTGACGTCAGGAGGCGGGTACAATTCAAGTCGTCAATTATCAAGATTTTATCCAAAATTGATTATGGATCGATAATATCGATTATCGTGTGTATCCCTAGATTCGAGCAATCTATTTTTTCATAGTTTCAACTTACTTTTGTCTTCCATCCTAACTATAGGGGAAAATTATTTTCTGAAATATCGTTGATGAACAATTTTCTTTGTCAGACTGTAAGTCTACAAAAATCATACGTTAAAAAACGTTATTCCTGGAAATCATCAGAAGACTGTGTGTTGAAAACTATAGAAACACAATAGCAAATTTGCATGACCATTTTTATAGGGATGTGCGGTTCCAGGTTTTGGTTCCGGGTAGTAAACATTTGATTTTTCGGTTCCGATTCCGGATAGTTTGTTTAAAAAATAAATAAATAAAATAAATTTCAGCAACCTACCCAATATCATCTTCCATCTCAGAAGCGCGATCACTTAAAATGTGTGGCTCGTTGGTCTTGTGGTTGGCGTATCTGCTTCCAATGCAGAAGGTCCAGGGTTCGATTCCCGCCAAAGTCAGAAGTTTTTTAACTTCTGATTTGGACCAAGGTCCATCAGTTCTTGTCTTAGGAGTTTGTAAACGGTGACTTTGGAGCCGTCCTAGCAACGAAGCACATAATAAATTCAGAGTTGTTCTGAATCGGCCTTGTTGATTCTGGCTTTGATCTGCGGGTATTCGCACTGTCCATACCACTGATTGCTATATTTCCTATTTAAAATATCGATCTTTGGTTGGTCACTCATCGATTGCGTCGGGGCCTACAGGGTTGGCTTGGTGTCTTTGATTTACTGTCCCCCACTGAAAATCAGTTACTATATAACTCAGTGGGTAGACTCTTCATACAATTTATTGATTTATTTATTTTATTTAATAAAGTTATGCTCACTTATTTTATTGGAAAAATCAACATGGACGAAAAATAAACTATAAATGCCGCGATCGCAAATCTTGAACGGAAGTCTGATTAATTTGTAAACACTTAACTCGTAGAGCGTCGAACAGACACGATCCAGGCAGAGATGTCAACACAACACGATCAAAGCCTCCTAGAGCTATGCGCAGTCTGTAGTGCGCACGAGTGTGGAACTAGCAGCGAGTGTAGCGGTGTCGGCCGGCCGGAAATTTTGAGGCAGCGCCTTCTACTGGCCAGAAGTCGTGACACGTGCACGATTCAAACTACCCGGAACCGAACCAAAGTCGGTTCCAAATTGTCGCGCTTTGGTTCAGGTACTAAATACCCGAAGAAACCAAAATTTCGGGTACCCACACACCCCTAATATTTTATTGTTCTACTAGCTTTAGACAGCTTCCTTGTGTGGCTCGTTGGTCTTGTTGTTAGCGTACCTGCTTCCAATGAAGTCCAGGGTTCGATTCCCGCCAAAGTAAGAAGTAAATCTGATTTGGACTTAAGTCCATCAGTTCGTGTCTTAGGAGTTTGTAAACGGTGACTTTGGAGCCGTCCTAGCAACGAAGCACATAATAAATTCAGAGTTGATCTGAATCGGCCTTGTTGATTCTGGCGTTGATCCGCGGGTGTTCGCACTGTCCATACCACTGATTGCTATATTTGCTATTAAAAATATCGATCTTTGGTTGGTTATCGCTCACTCGTCGATTGCGTCGGGGCCTACAGGGTAGGCTTAGTCGCTTTAATTTACTGTCCCCCACTAAAAATCAGTTATATAACTGAGTGGGTAGACTCTAAATACAATTTATTTCTTACTAGGAAACGCTCAGTTGGACGCGTTGATAAGCGAGCACGTGCTATAGCTAGACCCACATTGCAATTTTTTTTAAATTTTTAAATTTGCGACGTTCACTGTCCACGGGGCCATGTTTCCAATATTATTTATTATTGGCATTATTACTTTGCGGATAAAATCCACCGCCATCTAGAGGACCTTGACATCATTTCTTTGCGAAAACTATTTTGAACTATTTGGTAACAAATAATACACTGGTTCCTCAATAGTATTTTGATTACTTCTGGGTGGCAGTGCATTGCGAACCTCGTGCGACTTTTCGTTGACATGGTAACGTTACTTTTGTTATAATGGAATTTCCATCTACCCCCCCCCCCCCACTACTTATCGGATCAAAATAAAATTAACATATTCGTGACCGGACGGACATTCTAAATGATTTGGCCACGTCAGACTTTGTCGCCGTTTAGTTCGAAAAAAAAAACTTTCAATTAACTTTAATGTAACTTTTTAATTTTTTGAACGATTTTGCCACAAAACTAATGGCATTCAATCGGGAACGAAGCTTGCGGATGGTCCAAATTTCAACTCGATCCGAGCCTCCGTTCGACCGCTATCATGAGCCAAAAAAGCTGCGCGACTTTCCGTTGCCATGGTAACGGTACTTTGTTATAATGTAATTTCCATCTACACTACTTATCGGATCAAAATAAAATTAACATATTCGTGACCGGACGGACATTCTAAATGATTTGGCCACCTCAGATTTTGTGTCCGTTTAGTTTGAAAAAAAAAACCTTTCGATTAACTTTAATGTAACTTTTTAACTTTTTGAACGATTTTGAATCAAAACTAATGGCATTCAATCGAGAACGAAGCATGCGGATGGTCCAAATTTCAACTCGATCCGAGCCTCCGTTCGAACGTTATGGCGAGACATACAAACAAAACAAAACCAGTGACTAATTTTTCCGGCAGAGTCAAATGGAAACGCTCGCTTAATTATTTATTTACACAAAAATAAATTATTTTTATCATTTCAAAAATATTCTCATCAGCGCACGCTAAATAGGCGATAGATAATCATTGAGCAGTGACGCTACAAGAAACATAAAATTTGTATTTTGTTTCAATTTGATTAGGCCAGGGGTCTATTTACTAAGTGACAACAGTTGATCGACAACATTAGTGACAATAGTCTCACCTACAATGTTAGTGCGAAGGCGCCTTCAGGCTAATGCAGAAGAATGAGCATCCGCTATTAGAATAATTGACACTGAAAGATTAAGGGAAATTGAATCCATCGTAGATATGGCGTAAACAATAATTTTGGCATCAGTAAAAAAAAGTTGTCTGAGACGGGACTTGAACTGTCGACCTTTTGCGTTTACTGGGTTCCGCTACGCCCGAGCCACAGTGGACGTTGGCTCGCGGGCCGCTCGGACAGATACTTGTATAGTCTGCGGCAGACACTTGTGTGTGCTAGATTGAAATAAGCGTAAAAGCATTGTAGGCCTAATTGGCAATCAGTACACATTTTACACTTTTAAAGCCTTCTGCCAATGTTTCTTTTTAATTTAATTAACAGCTGTATACAGCATATGAGCTTGATTACTATTTATTTTGGTATGATACAAATTCGAATTGGCAGTTCTCGCGACACTCGTAGCATATTGTGTGGCTCGTTGGTCTTGTGGTTAGCGTCTCTGATTTCATTGCAGAATCCCGCTATAGGCAGAAGCTTTTTAACTTCTGATTTGGACTTAAGTCGGTGACTTTGGAGCCGTCATAGCAACTAGGCACATAATAAATTTAAAGTTGTTCTGAATAGGCCTTGTTGATTCTGGCGTTGATCCGCGGGTGTTCGCACTGTCCAAACCACCGATTGCTATATTTCCTTTTTAAGAATATCGATCTTTGGTTGGTTTTTGCTCACTCGTCGATTGCGTCGGGGCTTACTGGGTTGGCTTGGTCGCTATGATTTACTGTCCCCCACTGAAAATCAGTTATATGACTGAGTGGGTAGATCTAAAATAAGATTTTTTGGATTTTTTTAAAATTTCTTTAGCAAGTTGTCACTCTCGACGATCCGTCTATTATTACTAACGTTGTCAATATAATTGTCATTTTAGTAAATACACCACTTGGGCTTTAGCCCTTTTAAAAACTATTTACTATTGTTTTGCCATCGCACTTTAATGTGTAGTGCAGACGTCACCCTGACGTCTTTGCACAACATACATTGAGAGATGCCTTGTTTAATTAAACCTCGAGGACGTAAGTGTAGCCGAGGCCAGGCTACTATCAGGGTTTCATACGTAAGTAGGCACTTGGAACTCAAATGAAAATCTTGAACGACACATTTTGTTGGCCTAGATCCTAGGCTTAGGTCTTCTACATCAGAAATATTCACATCATTATATAGTATTAGCGTTCAACGGCAAGATTTTCGCGAATAACCTTAATAAACTTTGCTTATGCCATTCGACCACGTTCACTCGTGTTTATTTTGACGTTTCACAGGCGACGTCGCCAACTGCTGTTCACTAATAGAAAGTGACGTAGTTTAATTGAAGTAGTTCCATCATTTGTCTCTCGGTGTCGCGGGGTTAGTGACGCTAGTACGAAATCACCAACAACCGACTTACGATTTAACCCAGGGTGGGATAAGGAAGTGGGGGACCTCCCCAGCGGGGAATTTTCTTCATCGACTCTGCCGAAAAGAATTTGCAGTTTATCTAGGCGGCCATTATAAATTATTCCATGGCATAAAGGCTGGTGACGTTGAACCTTTAAAAAAATTAACTGACCCTCGGAAGTGACAATATATTGAATTTAATATTTTTGTCAACTTCACTGGTTGGATGAGCATTGACTCTCTGATAAAAAATAGGTTTTTTTTTTTTTTGTTGGGGGGGGGGGGGGGGTGGGGGGGGGTCTATTAGTTCATTGTCTACCGTGAAAATGGCTGATCCAATCTTGATGAAAAATTTTCATGAATATTATCATCCTTTTATGTTTTAAAAATTTTTATGCAATATTTTAGACATTAAGCCCGCTACCGCGCAAACGGCTACTCCGATCTTCATGAAACTATATGGGAATGTTTAAAATCACTGAACTTAGATACGTTATGATTTTTGGGGACAATCAAAGAAATATTTCACATAAAAATTGTACATAAGAGCAATGATTGGTCAATATGACCTCGCCGCCCCCGCACCTTTTCGCAGCTGGCACAACGAGGCGCTTGTTGTTCTCGCCTCGGTCTCAATCAGACTCGCAGTCGGTCGCCTTGCATTGTTGAAGGCAGATATGGTTGGTCTTGATAATGAGGCCACAAAACAGTATTCATTGGACAAAAATAATCAACCATAAAAGCTCATCCATCTACGCGACTGGAAAAAGCGTTCACGTAGCGGCCTAATATTAAAAAATGGAAGGACTTTCTTCTCCCTATTGTAGAACTAATATTGAACGATCAATATCATGCATATTCTCTATTGATGGTACAAATTTAAGTTAGAAAGTTAGAAGCTGTTGTGTAAACTATTGTCCAAAAAGAGTAATATACGAGGTTATGTCTCTCCCAAGAAATGTATAATATATTTTCTTGTGATATTTTCAAGTTAATGTGAACTTTTCAGCCATCTTTACAAATTTCCTTCATTGAATACCCTTATCTCCCCACTCCTGCATCAACTCACCCCCCCCCCCCTAACACATTTTAAACATAGGCCTACACAATATTCTATTTTATTACATCCATATGGCTATTGGTACACTACTAGGGATGGCACTTTGAACGGTCAAATTAAAATTGGTCAATTCAAATATAAAAACGGTATATTTTGCTCGTATAGGCCTAGGCCTATTGCGGCAGGATACTTGAGAGACATCGTCTGCAACCGAGTTTGGCTAATCAATATATGATCAACGTTCAATGGTGATTATAATTTTTGATGTAAATGAGTGAGTTTAGTAGCTGCTCACTGCTCACTGTCAAAGTACTATACCAAAGTGTCTTGTCATATTTTAAATTTGTAAGGGAATGTAATATAAGTGGGTCTTCTGGTTAGCCTACCTGCTTCCAATGGAGAAGGTCCAGGGTTCGATTCCCGCTAAAGTCGGAAGTTTTTTAACTTCTGATTTGGACTTAAGCCCATCAGTTCTTGTCTTAGGAATTTGTAAACTGTGACTTTGGAGCTGCCTAGCAACGAGGCACAAAATAAATTTAAAGTTGTTCTGAATCAGCCTTGTTGATCCTGGGGTTGATCCGCGGGTGTTCGCAATGTCCATACCACTGATTGCTATATATCCCATTGAAAAAATATCGATCTTTGGTTGGTTATCGCTCATTCGTCGATTGCGTCGGGGCCTGCAGGGTTGGATTGGTCGCTTTGATTTATACTGTCTGTTCCCCACTGAAAATCAGTTATGTGACTGAGTGGGTAGACTCTAAATACGGATTTATTTTTATAAATATACGAGAAAATACTGGATCGGAGACTACGACAACAAGTTGAGCCAAATATGAGAGAGGAACAATATGGGTTTAGAGCTGGCCGCTCAACCATTGACCTTATATTTGCACTCAGACAAATCATGGAAAAAAAATGGGAACAAGGAGAAGAAATGTATATGGTCTTCCTGGACCTAGAAAAGGCATATGACAGTGCCCCAAGAGCTAAAGTATGGGAATGCCTAAAAGCTACAGGAGTGGAAAAGAGTCTAGTGGCAAGAATCCAAAGTACATATGCCATAAGCAAGAGCTGCGTACAAACACCACTGGGTAGAACGACCTGGTTCGAAATAAACAGTGGTCTACGACAAGGCAGTGTGATGTCTCCTACACTGTTCGCCATTGTAATGGATGCCATACTAAGAAAAGTAGAACCAACCGAAAGCAAAATGTGCCGACGATATAGTGAGATGGGGAGATCCCATTGAAGAAGTCCAGGAAAGTATAGATAAGTGGAATAAGGAAACACAGGAGTTTAACATGAAAATAAGTATTGAAAAGAGTGAGATGTTAATAGTAACCAAGAAAATTAAACCGAACCAGAAAAAAGTAACACTACGTGGAGAAGAGCTGTCAATTGCAGAAGAATTCAAATACCTGGGAAGTATTCTGACAAAGGATGCCAAAATAACAGCAGAAATATCAAGAAGAATCATACTAGCACACAAATTCTACCAAAGCGTACAAAAACTACTATGGAAAGAGGAAATATCAAACAGATGTAAAATGATATTATACAAAATGTACTTTCTCCCAATTTTGTCATATGCATCAGTGACATGGACAATAGGAGGAAAGGAAGAGAGCAGACTGCAAGCAGCAGAGATGAAATTCCTAAGAAGTGCGGTGGGCATAACAAAACTAGACAAGGTACGAAGCATAACAACAAGAAACAAATTAGGAGTGGAAAGTCTACGAGATAAAATAGGAAGAGAAAGACTCAGGTGGTATGGACATGTAAGAAGAATGAAGCAAGACAGAATCCCAAGACGAGAATTTGAACGTACATGTGGGGGAGTACGAAGAGTTGGCCGGCCAAGAGATAGATGGCGGGACCAAATAACGCAAAGCGTCGAAGAAAGAGGGAAAACATGGGATAGGGTTAATGAAGAAAGACTCTGGGAGGACAGGAA
The DNA here is from genome assembly GCA_024449915.1 of Sweltsa coloradensis. NCBI lineage: Eukaryota > Metazoa > Arthropoda > Insecta > Plecoptera > Chloroperlidae > Sweltsa > Sweltsa coloradensis. The sequence goes on from JAMZAV010002684.1 coordinate 97,423, forward strand.
GAAGTGGAGAGAATTATTAGAAATGCCGGTTATGGAAGAAAACGAGGAAGAAGATGAGGGGTGCTGAGCCTGGCTAGCAAGCACTAGAAGATAGCCCGAGAAACTGGTGACTCGTCACCCCCCGACCCGACGAATGTTGGAAAAGGGTGTTTGATATATATTATTTATTTAAGAATGAGTGGTGCCAAATTAATAAGTACAAATATTAATTTGGCCAATTATTTACAAAGTATACAATATTTGACCGGCTTGCCATCCCTACACTACACATTCATAAACAATAATACAAAACCGAACATTGAATTGCTTGAAGGCATATTATTTTTCCGTAGTAAACATAAAATTCCATGGGCACTTGTTTATTCCGTAATTGGACTGTTGTCGTGACGGTTATTTTTGTTTGACAGTGATTTAAAGCACGAAGTAAAATGTTGATCAAGAATAATATTGATATCCGGCTCTTGACGGCAGTGAAACTAAGGTCCTGAAGATTGGCAGTGAAATAGTAGCCACCTTTTTGTGAGTAGTGGCAGATACATCTTGTGCACTAGTTAATCCCTTTCAAAATGACATTTCAAGTATAACGCGAGATAAAGCGACAAAGCTGTTTCATGTCGTCCACGTTTGGATGTTTGGTACCATGACTATCATTGTTGCCGAGTAGGGATGCAGATTCTCAACAAATTTGATATTAAATCGAACAAATTAAATTTTATAATTTGTTTATAATTGATCTAATTTTAAATTAATTGTGATTCTTCATTGTTCCTTATTAAAGTAGAACAGAAGAATCAATTTATTTATACAAAATTTATATCTCTCTCTTTTCTTCTTTCGACACCCAAAGTATACCAGAGCTCGACCGCTTTAATAATTTTGATTTGATTTTGATTGGATTTCGAAATCAAATTGAATCAAGTGAAATGTAATTAATGAACCTCAAGTAACTGTTTTCTATCATTTCGACAGGAATAGACTGAATGGCAATTCCTTTTCAAAGTTTAAAATAATTTTACTTACCATAAATAGGCCAGTATTTTGATTCAAAATTGCTTGTTATTTATTTCCATGCAACCAATAATAATATTGATAATAATAATCTGCAAATGCTCTATGTACTACAATATTTCACAACAGTGAAATGTTTCTTATTTTTTAGTCAAAATTTAAAATTAACGAAACAAATGTACAGAGTACATTTTAACTGTCAATTTTGCTTGGGTGACCCATCTAAGTAATCTATGTGGCACAGCATTGTCTAAGCATGTGTAAGACAGTTTGTGCACAATAACAGTGACACTTCTGAAATTATTTCATGAATGAATTAAAAACTCCCAAATGCTCTGTATTTGAATTTAAATCAATAATGATCAAACCATACATGGAAACTATTTGCGAAGTAACGAATGTGCCATGCAACACTATAGATAGATAATTGAAATGTTTCGTGATCAACGTACGACACCCTCGGACTAGTTAAATGCACGCGTCGATAACACAGCTTCAAGCTACAGCAGCTCCCAAACAAGTACTGAAAGTTCTGTTCCTTTTCTAAGGAAGTAAGGAACACCCTACTGGTTCCTATTTTCCAGCCTAGAACTGTAGAATGCCATAATTAAAATTTTGCAGGAACTGTAACTATTTGCATAAGTTCCTTTTATATTCACTTCATTTACCAACTTGGAAATGGGCTACCTACCATTTGAAATTTTTTAAGTAACGGATGGATTTTTTTCTTCTATCGAGTTGCAAAATGGAGTACTTTGATTACCTTAGCAATATGACAAGCCATTTTTAAGGACTTTTTAGGGAGTTTCCGACCTCCGACATTCAAGGGGTGATCATGAGCCATTGTTTCGAGTCAAGTCAATTATCTTATTTCAACACAACTACACTCCACATTGTACACACAAACATGATCAGCTAAATGACAATTTACATTACACGATATTGACAAACTCATTTTTTTAATTACACATAGAGTTTCCACATCCAAAACAATTCGTCATTAATTGTTGATCGATGTGAAATTGCTATTCTCATTATTTCAAAAGAAACTTTAGTAGAACAGGTAAATGATATCAATTAATTGAACTTAACACTATTCTTAGGTGGGAAAATAAGTTTTGTATTATGTTGCAATATTTCGAAAAGTTTCACTTTTTTTTAAATTTCATTTCATTTTGAAATATTGCAACATAATAAAAAAACTTATTTTCCCACCCAAGAACAGTGTTTAGTTCAATTATTTGTTAAATATTGCTATTCTCATTGTTGAGTGCTTTCTAATAAAAAATAAATCCAAACGTCATTGCCAAAGGACCTCAAAATAAATTCGTAACAATGCCAATATGCTAACTTTTCCGTAAACCTTTGATTGCACATAAGCAACTAAATAACAATTGGCAATTTCATCGATAATCAAGCCTAATCGTTTCATAGGTATTTTACACATTTATATCGAATCGTTACGCAGCTACAAGTCAATCAATACTCCAATCAATAATCCTGTGATATCCTAACCAAGTACCATTGTAGATCCACTCCAGTTGAATTAGATTAATGGAGCCACCCTGGGACTTCTGAATTAATCAACTATCAATGTGCACCTTGGTCAATACAGCCTAGAAGCCTACTAAATGTCTGAAAGCAAGAAGTTGAACTTGTGACTTGCTGTTCTCTTGCCTGTTGTGTTTCAACCAACCACCAGTCACGTAGGTAATTTAACTATGCTGCAGCCTACTGCTGAGGAGCAAATTTGAACTGACCAATCACACAACTTCTAGCTCTTGCATCTTCACCATAGAGTTGCGAGGCCAATCATGACTTGAAGCTGTATATTAATAAAATCACTTCATTTTTAATGAATTTGTAACTGACCCAAAGACTAAGAGTAAAAATATTTCTTCCATCCCAGTCTTGTTTGTCGAGTAGTTCCATTCTCTGCTTCTAATGCATAAGGTCCTAGGTTCATATTCTCCTTCAGATTTTTTTTGTAGCTTCTGTATCAACCAACCATCAATTTGTTGTTTGGTTGAGTAGGCCCAAGTGAACAGTGACTTTGGAGCTATCCTAGCATGAAAGCACTTAGTAAATTCTTAAGTTCTTCCAAATTATAGTCTCTGTTGATACTATTATTGTCCGTGGGTGGGTCAAGCATTTGGTCACCATTGCAAATAGTCAAATGCCAATTTCTAGAAGGTGTCAGTGCCAACGAGATTGACTCGGACCGCTTTTAAAATGTCAACTCTGAAAATCAGCTGTGACAGAGAGGGTTGCCTCAAAATTTGAATGAATTTTATTTACATAGTCTGAATATTTGTGAAACATCATAAAACATGATTAGCCTCATTGCTCACATGCATATTTGTGAAACATCATAAAACATGATTAGCCTCATTGCTCACATACTCGCTAAATGTCCACCACTGAACGTAGTTACTTTTAAAGCGAGTGGGTAGACTTCAGCGCACTATGCATGCAAACACATGTGCTACTGATGTTGAGCCCATAACCAGTAAAATTAATGATGACATTTTTTCAATATACATTATTTATTTCTCAAGGTGATCTATTGTGGAGTGCGTGAAAACTGAAAAATCTTCAATTTGAAAGTGGCATCCTATGCTTCCTCTTGGCCCTAACTCGAACTAGGAATTAAAAGAACCACGTCTCAACTAACCTGACCATTATGCATGATTATTTGGTTGGTTGGTGCCTGCCAAGGAATTACATACTTGTAAAGCTACCAACCATTTAAACAATCGTGCATAATTGTCCGTTTAGTCACGACGTGGGCATTATTCCTAGACTCGAGCTGGGCCAAGAGCCAGCATAAGATGCTCCTTTCAAATTTAAGATTTTTCAGTTTAGTCACCATTAAAATTACCTTGCAAAATAAAAAATGCATATTGGGAACTAACTTGTCTCACACACTTGTGCAATATTTTGATCATCTTCTAATTTTGTACATTTCTCACATTTCAGGCGATTGGAAATGGTTTCAACTCGTTGAACAACATTGTCCGTCTCCTTCATCCGTCAAGAGCCTCTGCCTAGAGTGTTCTGCATCTCATCGCAACCACTTCTCTGAAACTGCCAACCTCTGCACTATCACAAATCTGGTTCGAAAAATACTAATCTTTAATCCTTAGCACTTTATGTTTTCAAGGCCATTGGACATAGCCTGATTTCCATTGCACATGTACTAATATTTTATTTTTCAATATATGTATTTTAAACTGTTGCTGTTGTGTACATTTCATTGTATTTATTTAGCACCTGTTTGCTCCACTTGTTGCATATTGCATCATTGGACTACTTGTTCTCTTGTATAATTTGTATGTTGCAGGAATAAATCCTTGGCTTGGATAGAGTAGAGCTGCTCTACTCTATCCAAGCCAAGGATTTATTCCTGTAACATACAAATTATACAAGAGAACAAGTAGTCCAATGATGCAATAATGCTCCTTTTCCTTGTGACCTACTTTATGGAGATAGTCTTTTTTTCCAAGGCCATCTATCCATTTACTAGGTCAGCTGCTAACCTTGCAAGGTTAGCAGTTGACCTAGTTTATGGACTTAGCCATTTTTTTCAAGGCCAACTATTGGTTGACCTACTTTATGGACTTAGTCTATTTTTCAATTGATGCAATAACAATACAATACTAGTAAATAAAAACAATATTGCATTGGAAAAATATATAATTTATTAATATATTAAATAAAATATACAATTAATACATAAATTATATGTAAACCAAGCAAAAAATGGACAAAAAATACAAAAAATGGGCCAAAAAATCGCTTTTTATACTACCTAAGTCTTTTTTGCACTTCAGGGCTACCATCCCCCACGTCTCAACTTTTCACTCAAACAGAGTGTTCTCCCCAAAGCAGAGACGGGACTGATGCGAGAACAACTAATAGCCCCATCCACCATTCAATCGGTAGTTTCAAGACCCAGTAGCATTCAGACTGAGTTTGAAAGCAACTCAAGTCGAGAAACTACCAACTGTTGGTATCGTAAGCCAGAGTTCACCATCAGTCCCGTCAGAGCTTTGGAGAAATGGCAAAACAAAACAAAACAAGTGTGCTAAATAGCCTGCCTCGTATAATCACAATATTAAAGCTTCTTGGTTGGTGGTATTGTGGTCAACAATATCGCACTATCATTCTCCCGGACTTTAGGTTTGAAAACCGTTTGCAAGCAATTTCAGCAATTTAATTTTTATGTACAACAAGATAAAAATGAGTGCGATTATTGTTGTACCAAGTATTATAACCATATCTTTCAAAATTCCAGTGGAAGGCAAAATCACTTTTTAGCTCGACGTAGGCTCCCTAATCTGACTTGGCCGAAGGATCCGACATGTTGGTTGAACGAAAGAGTCAGCAAAAATAGTGTTTTAATTATTTGTGGCTGGAACATCAGCACCTCACATCAGCCATTTATAAATTATACTGGAGACTGGTATGCAGTAGAGCAAAATAACATTTTCAGCAGTGATTTTTTTAATCTTTTATAAGCCACCCATCTTCACTATATAACCAAACTATAAAGGGAAAAATGCTTTTCAGTATAGCCTAGCTTTCGAACCAAGACCATAACAAGTAAAACATTCATATTTGGCTTCAATGTTGGAACGTAGAACATATTTTCCCTTGTAGTTTGGTTGTAGATAAAGAGGAGCCGAGAGATTATAAATAATCACGGGTAAAAATTTAATTTTGTGCTCCACTACCACTCTACAGTTAATTTTGATGGGGTTTGCAAGTGAATTCCGCAACAAATTACTAAAACACATTTGGCCGCTACATAACGGATGGGCATATACATTGATTTTAACGATCAATAATCAATATTGAAATATTTTAATTACCAATATCAGTTTTAGCAATACACATTTTAACAAAATATATAAAATAAATAGTTCTATTTTCGAGTGTAAGCGAGATGCGCCAGAGTCATGCCATTCATCTAGTTGTTATAGGGCCTAGCAAAGTGAAATGAACACCATTGAAACTGATGTAATCTAAATCATATTGAGACCAACTTTTCCGACATTATTGATTGATAAGATAATTCCCCTTTAATAACCGATATGCATATTTTTGGTTTCGATGCCCATCCTTGTTACAAAATGTCTTTCATCCAGACAACTTTTAAAGCTTTTAAAGAAATCGAACAGAGGCCAACAGTTTTCAAGACCGTAAACATGTGACATTAACTTCTCACTGTATTTTGAAAGTAATGATTGTAAAGCGACTCTGTGCACAGGTGGTGAACATGAAGGGAGTCTTAAAGATATTTTGAATAGAATATTGTTTTGTTTTCCGTAAGAGGCTAACGAATGAGATAGTTATTTTATGAACTCATAAAATAAGCACTAGTTTTGTTACTGAATTTAACATACCCTACTATCTGAATGAACTTAATGACTGACTGGTCATAAATATTCATTAATCACAAACCATCTTTAAGACTCGCTTACTGATTCCCAATATGTCCATCAGAATTCTTTAATAGTGTAATGCTAGTATTTTTATCAACACAAACAATTAGAAGTGGCTTTTGTGAAACACCGAGTACCTATGTGTGCTATTATTGTATGAACTTGTGTGCGTCAAAGTTTTTGCTTACTTCCCTAAGGCTTGGTAAAATGAAGGTTCAAACACAGTTATTGTTATGGTACAAATCAATTTATTCAATACTATGAGCGCTAGACCGCACGATCACTATGAATGCATTGGCAAATAGTTGCTAGCCTACAATGGCCGAATCAAGAATAAGGTACCATAAACAAATTTGGAATGCAAAAACATTGTTGAAGATATTGAAAGCTTTGCAACGTTTTGCACATCAAAAAGTAGATCCGTATTTTTTTTTAAAATCATATTTTGAGCATTTAGAGCAGACATTATATTTGAGAAAGAAAAACATTGTTTTCCAAATTACAAACTTGAAGATATGCTAGGTATGTTAACGAACAACCTACAAGGAACAATGTTTGTGTTGGCATCTGCATTTAGTTCCAACCTTAGCACTTACTCTCAAGGTGAAGCTAGCGGCCTAATTTAAGATTTAAAAAACACAAATTAAACATGTGGTCACGGATAAAGTGCATACATTATTATTATTATTATCATCTGACAGATGTCATTACAACTATTTTTTATTTACTTTTTAGTTGAGTAGAACACCCATATTATCGATGATTATAGTGAATTATAGTGAAAAAACTAGGGCCTAAGAGTACTGGCAATTGTAGGCCGCCATCAAGTAATGGCTGCACCTCTATTTCGACCACCTACATTAAAAAATTATGGTGTAAATACCATTGCCAAATGCCTGGGAATGATGGCTGTACCCCATTTTTTAAATTTGACATTTTAAACTAATTGTGTGGTTTATATTCGGATACCGGAATAAATTTGGAAATAAAATTGTTTGAATTATATTATATATATAACCAAATAAAATATTCTGCAAGTACGTTTCAGTTTGATCCTCCAACTCTGTGTTTCACAACCACTTCAAACGTTCCATGTAGGTAAAAACATTTAGCCCCACAGATCAACCATAGACAGCAGAACTCTCAAGACAGTGATTAGCATAGTACGAGCATTGCAATGGGTGGTAGTGAATAAAGATTAGGCAATATTGAAAACAATAAGTTAACATTTGCTTGGATAAGGTACCATATAGTTTAGGGAACAGAAGGGATTGGGAGAACAAAGTACTAATACTCAGATTATCCAGGATATATGGGCATTGTAGCTAAGAAGAAATGTGAAATACTTGTAGAGAAGCAGAGATAAAAGAGAGCCAATGGCAGGATTGGAACATTGACAGAAGGATTGCTGGAAGGCCCAATGTTTCAATATAGCAAGTGTAAATTGGTGTGCCTTACGAGGAAGGATAACTAGGCCTAGTACATGGTACTAGGATTGCTATCCGTTTTAGAAGTTATTAAAGTGTGATAACTAAATCAAACAGCAATGGATATCTAGACAGAAGAGGAAGATAGTTGGGCCATTAATTTATTTTCTTATTTTTCAAGCTCTCTTAACTAAGTGTGCATAATTTATCAGCTGCTAGCAGAAGGTAGCAAATTACTTGAATTTAGAAATGCGTAGAGTAAGCTTTTGTCAGCAAAACTATTTTTATTGAACAAAAAAATATTTTATAGTTTACTAATATTGCAATTTTTAAAGGTTTTAATTTTTCTATTTTCTGGCTTTTATTTTGAGTAATCTAATAAATGGTACAAAATAGGTAGGGTAGACTCCGAGTTTCGACAAGAAACAGTTTAAATACAGTGGGCCTACTACCATTAGAGCAGCCATATTGGTTTTTGACTAGAGATTGTGTGTGCAAGTAACAGCACTTGGTCAATGTGGATACAGGGACAGGTTACTCGCGTACATACATGGTAAGTATCACACTGTCTTGAGAGTTTCACTCTCTCTAGGTTGAAAGAGGGTGACCAGTCAAATGTTATTGTAACAAACATTCAGCTAGAACTAAAACACATAGCCTACTCGTAATGCAAACAAGATTAACTAATACCATTGATTAATCAATGTTAATATTCTGGCAGACGACATCGATGAATGACCAGTAGGTATAGGGCTACTATCCTAGGTTGTGGGCGGACGACAAAAATAGACTATTTTATAAAATAATGTTAATTTATTTACTAACATAAAGTAAGACAATAGGCCTAAATAGCCTAAAATAGGATAATTTTTTTTAAAACCTTCACGATTATGCTATGCGAGTATTTTATTAAAGTGATGATAAAGTTCTAACAAAACTACACTACTGCTCTAATAACTTTCTCAATGCTTTGTAGCATTCTTGAGATGCAACCCCAAAAAACTGTAATTTTGTGTGTTTTTATGGTGGAAGTCTTATTTTATGTGTTGTAATTTTAAAATAATAATTTTTATTGAAAATAGGCTAGCTATGTTTGCTATTTTAATTGAATACCCCTGCCATTACTGTATCTTTAAGTGTCAAGACTCAAGACCAAAAAATATTTTAAAAAAATTGTATTAAGACTTAAAGAATCTACTCACTCAAGTCACAAAACTGGTTTTCAGTGGTACACTTTAATTTAAGTGGACCAAGCCAACCCGGTTAGCGCCGAGGCCATCGACTATTTTTTCAGACCTCTAGTTGCGCCTAAGTGAATCTGAGTGCCACCAGATGGCTAATAAATATCAAAATCAATATCAATGAATGCAGTAGGTCTACAAGTACAACCCTACATACCAGACTTATTACAAAATCAATTTTAATAGAACAAATTTTATTAATTATCGGCATCCATAGATGCTGAATAAAGAAATAATGCAAGATTTTAGTTAGACTTCTAGACCTAAGTTTGTTATTTATTTTAAAGTAGGCTACCACTCCTAGTTTGAAGTAAGGAGGGTTAAGTCTAGGCTTACTGTAGATGTGTCTGGCACTATCTTTACAATCTATCCCATGTTGCATTACGAGTATGAGGCACTTGACAAATTGTTTGTTACAACATAGTACAACATTTGACTGAAAGGGAATGTTGTGAAGAGCCGAGTGTTGAAAGGATGATGCACAACCTGCTTCACCCTTCCAGCCGTGAGCTCGACACAACAAATACACCAAGAAGCTTTAAAATTGTGACTCAATCTACAAGGCAAGCTAACTACAATCTACCATCAGAGGGACACACCAAACACAAGCGTGGTATTCACTGTACATAAAGTGGCAATCCTCTATGTACAGTGGTTGGTAACTGTTCAAGTAACATCTAGGACAGGATAACAAGAGAGAAAACTAGACCACATATCTATCTATTCACACACGTATCAGCCAGAGATGCGAACTATGATGCCTACTCAAAATATAGGTAAGTACGCATCCGCATACCTATAGGGTATATAAAACAAAACTAGGTGCGTACTTAATGTTTATCTTGCATAGCCTATAGGTCTACTTGTTCTCCATAATTTGTTAAACAAATGGTGTTAGAAACCAGTCTCGAGGTTGGACCTTTAAAAAAATAGTAGGCCCTACACAAGAAATGTAGTGTAGTTCGTGGATGTTACATGTTCGTGGATGTGGTGTGGCGCTCTCAAATTACCCACTTTTTTAAAAAGTCTTTTGACGTCGAGCCGAGATGACTTTTGGCTCCATTTATGTATATTCGATCGTTTAACTATCATCAAAAAAACAGTTTCGTTTCACTTTGCTTATTTCTATTACGATAGTTGTTCTTTTAACGTTAAGGCTGGTCTTTTAAGAATTCTATGATTAGAAACAATCATATTGAATAAGTTTTTTTGAGGAAGCGCAGCAGAAGAATGTGACAAACAAAGCCAGCGACGCTCAGAGTAGGCCTACTGGACAATAGCGCGCTATTAATAGCCCGGAATATCCTAAGGGAGGGGGCTAAGATGCCTATCACGTCATCTGAATGTGCAATACAGACGCGATCCCACATAATTATCAAGCGGCTTAAGCTATGCTAAAGCTTACCCTAAATTATTAACAAGCTGACTTTCCATTTCGTCGATACCGCTTTACCCGTGTTTTGTAAAGACTTTGCGACAAGAAATAGCATTCAAGGTGCACCATATCATTTCATAATCACTGCAATATTTTTAGTGGTCAGCAAGACCTACGAATTTTAGATGTGACGGCTCGCAACACCGGTCATCCTTCCGACGACGGAGGGGGAGAGAGCGAGCCAACGAGGGAGAGAGAAAACAATGTGTGTGCAAATGAGACTACTCAGACTAGAGAACTACAGAACTCGAAGACTCGAAAGTTCCCGACACCGCGGTGGGCGTTACGAGATAGTTTGTAGTGCCGACTTTTACCTTGACTGAAACTTAAAAAGTAGAGCAAATACCTATCAATCATATGCTACTACCGCCACAATATGCTCCATAAATAAATCAGTGCGTTACCGGTTCCACTACAGGTAAAAAGTCGTGCGCTTCTCCCCCAAGACAGTTAGAAACTCACTAAATACGATATCTGATAATAATATGTAGGCCTAGACTAATATGAATGAATCTTATATGGTCTGGGCCTATAACAAACCAAGAGCATTGAGCAAGTTCAAAATATAAATGCCTCAGTGAGGTAACATCACCTAGTATTAAATGCTTTATTTTGAAATTAATAAAATATATAAGGACTTTGTCTAGAGACGTAAGGTTATAGGTCTGCGGGTGATACTACTAATAAAGAGATGCCCGAGCCTAATTTTTATACGTGTCAGAGGGTAAGAAACTGATACCGTAACTTTGTACAAAAAATGTGGGTTAACACTTAACACTTATTTCAAACAACAAGTGACGACAGTTCCTAAATAACACACCGAATTAAAAAGGTTCCATTACCCGGTTCTCCATGATGCAGTGAAATGTATCCCACACATAACAAAAACTTGTAAAAATACCGCCAAACCTTACACATGCTCCGCGTAAAGCGTTGATATCCAGTATGAAAATTTGCATTACCAGTATACAACTCTGTAGGCCTACACTTGGAATAAATTCTCAAATTTTAACCAAATTTTAGTAAATTATGGAGATTTCACGATTAAAAAGAAAATAAACCGATGATTAATCTAAAATACGCGTAGGCCTACTGGATCTCATAGATTGATCCTTTATTAACGTTATTGTGAAATATGATACCGATGTTGTTAACCGTTTACCCGGAAAAATCTGAAAGCCGAGCGTCTAAACTCGCAAAGTTGCACACCAGTAGCCTAAATGAATCACCTTTTTGTTTTGATGAAATTGATTTATTTAAATTTACTAAACGGGAGACGAATTTGGTAACCTCTCTGATTGGCGAGATCATAATGATTACATTAAGGGAAACTCCTGCAAACAACTTTTGCAACCGATTACGTTAGGATACTGGGAGAGGAAAAGATATCTTATAGGCCTAGATTGTAGCAAACTATCCAAAATTATAACTATTCTTCTTTGGATTGATTGAGAAATTATTTAAGCAATTGATTCGTGAAAAGTGAAAACTATGTTTCCCATATTTGTTCAAAATTTCATCTCTAGGCCTACTCATTATCCATTAAGCAGTAAAATGATGGTCCATAAGGCTGAACATGTGTGAATAGCAAATACAGGGTCACGTTGTTACTTCCTGATGTTTGGTGGGTTGTCTGTACAGAGTGATTGCCACCAAATGATTTGTTTATCTCAATAACAATGTAGTAGGGTACCATACATGCCTAAAGGCAATGACATAATGCCTACATATATTGAAAAAGTATTTGGTGTGTCCTTCTTATGTTCTACACCTCAAAGACGTCATGAACATGGAAAATGGACTTGAGAATATTGATTATTTATTGAAAATACAACTTTAACGTAACATATTTCATACCGATCCTTACGTATGCAGGAGAAACCTGGACAATGGGAGATCGAGAGGAGAGTCAGATGCAGGCGGCAGAGATGAGCACAGTGGGCAAGATAAGAATGGAGTGTACTGAATAAGAAACATGGACATAAAGAATTGCTTTGCTGGGTGTAGAGAAGTGAAGTGAAAGAATGGGAAGAATGTATGAAGGATGGATTGAAGAAGGAAGAATAAGATGGGGGAGGCCAACAAAGAGATGGAAGGAAGAGTAGAGACCTGGTTAGATGTAGAAAAGATACGATTGTGAGAGGATAGAAAGAAGTGGGAAAATTAAAATTTGTTTGCTAAGCCCAAGATGACACTGCCAGAAGCAGGAAACGCAGTGGCGTATCCAGAAATTCATAAAGGAGGTTCAATCAATTAATTCATAGATGTACCGAAGGCTAAGTGGGGCGTCCTTTTTTTTTTGGACTTTAAGGTAAAACTAATTATGTTGAAAATCTGTGCATTTTAAAGCATCAAAATGACCCAACTTTTTAATTTTTATGTACCTACTAAAATCCAGTTTTTAATCCAAAAGTTTTCTCTTTCAAGGTCATTTTGGTAGGGATGTGCGAACGTCCGAAATTCAAACTTTTTTTAAGTTCGAGTTCGGTTCGAGTTCGAAAAAAAGTTCAAAGTTTGGAATTTTTTTTTTTTTTTTTTTTTTTACTAATTTGTGGTGGTGTGCGGTCACATATTATTTGACATGTCAAAAAATGGTTCTCAGTTTACTGGTAAAAATTTAAAAACAAATAAATGGATGGTGGAGGTGCCGGTCCAGACTTATCACTATTTTACCTATTATGACGGTTTGACATAGGCCTACCTTTAAGTTGGGTTCGAGTTCAATACAGTTCGAAATTTTTGTAAAGTTCGAAGTTCGTTTTTTTAAACTGGAAAAGTTGGAGTTTGAGTTCAAAGTAAAAATAGTGGGTTTGCACAACCCTACATTTTGGTGAAGTATCACAATAATCAACTTTGTATCTTCTTAAATCCTCTTTTGGTATGGTAATTTGCCTACAGTATTGCGATAAAACAGTTGTTAAATTGTTAAAGTGCACTTTCACACTTTTTTTTGGCAAATGGTGGGAGGGAGGGGGGGGGGTTATGTCCCCCTGGATAAGCTACTGAGGAAACGGCAATGGATAATGTCGATGATGACCACTAGATACTCTTTAGATCATGTATAATAAGTATCTGTTGGGTGGCCAGGAAATCTTAAGTATGTAGGCCCTAATCACGCATCGTGTAGCTGCAGCACTCGTGCATCCTTGGTTGCCAGTTAGGCAAATGTAAAAGAAAAGTAAAGTCCATTTTCCATTAAACCATGAACGAGGGTGAGGTTGTACAAATGTTGCTGATTCAAACACGTAATGCAGTAGCTAGTCGACTGATGATGTGGCACTGTTTATATACGTAGCAAACAAATAAGATAGGCCACAGCATGTGTATAAAGACAGTCAGACAAAAGAGGAATCCAATTCCTAGTATGCAATTTAAATTATTTGAGTTAGGGATGTTTTAAATTTAAAATTACATCGCACCCTTATTTTGAACACATAAATTTTAAAGAGTAGCCTAGCCTAGCTAGCATGTAAATACTTATTGCAAAATGGCTTTAGCCTACATAACGGTAGCACCCCACTTTTTGAAAGTAATGATTTTAAATATATCCAAGGTCCACACTCGCATAAATAGGCTACAGTAATTGAACTAGGGATCCCTACAGCGCATAATTATGAACTGTTGACCTTTTAATCAAAGTTTGTCGTACTTGTAACCTCAAAGTGTTTTTTAAATGTCTCGTAGTCTCCCGCCCGCCACATATTACCACATATAAAACCACTCGTCAGTAGCTATATCAAGAGTAGGCCTATGTCACAGAACAATGTGTTGCGCAATATACTGTGTGCGTAGCATTGTCGTCCGACGACCGAAGCATACCGTTGTGCAACACTATTCTCTGGCCAATCCACTACTTATGTATATAAACTAAATAGGCCTAGGTATTAAAAGAGTAGCATATCTACGTGTTCACATTCAATAGGTAGGTTACCGTAGGTTCCTAACAATGCACTGCTGTTGTGTAGGCTAGGAATGATAGACAAGTCGTGTAGTGCTAAGCTACAGAGATAGCCTACAATATACTGTAGTAATAGTAGATAGATGTCCAAGTCTCTGTACAACCAGATAGGTCGGATATTTTACTTTTAGTTTTAATTCTATTTCTAGGGACTTGTAGCTCACGGCTAAACTACCAAGCTCTTCCAATGGAAAGGTTTCCTCCATTGTCTGACACTGAATAGAAGGCCTAAAAGGCCTAGCTGATTTTAAACAATCGTACGTAGCAATGAAGGCCGTCTGACTGCAATAGTACTTGTTTGAATTAGCAACAATGTACGAATTCAAATAATTAGTAGCTCACTACTTTGATTTCTCTCGCATTGAACTTCCAGTGGGGATAGTAGCTGCCATCACTGCCTGAAGTACTTCTCCGATCTCTCCCAAGATGTGTGTGTCGGATATCACATGAAGTTCTGGAGTGTTCAATACCCTGAAATAGTGAATACAAAAACTTGTTAGATTCTGCCAAGGAAAGCCACCCAGCCAGGGAAAAGGCTTGAGCACATAAAACAAGTAGCCTACCATGTCACGTGTTCAGTGTACAATGCATAATGAGGGTAGGGAATAATGAGTCTGTGATGAAAATTAGTTAAATGACAACATGCATTGTCAACACCAATTCACCGCTTTTGGTCAGAACAAATCTAAATATGCAAATAAGTTTCACCACAAATAGCCTACCTGGCTCTGAATTCTCATAAAGCTACATAGCTAGAAGCTACATTTTATTGTAATCTGCAATTCTTTTACAAGGTCCTACACCCAAAATTTACAAAAATAGGGGGGGGGGAGATAGAGCTTAGGCCTACATTCAGCTAAACGACAAACGTTGAATTATTTTGAACACCAATTCACTGCTCTTGGGTAGCCTATAATAAAAACAAAAAATTTACTTTTATTTTCACCCCAAATACATGTCTTTGGTCATCAGCAACAGGTGAACAGTTGTGAATCCTGTGTTCTACTATATTTTACGTATATTTTTTACGTTTCAAGTTAAATATGCCTATGTAGTAGTAGTAGCTAGGCCTCCAGGTAGGCGTACTAGGGAGTAGGAATGAGACGTTTAAAGTTGAAACGAATTTAAAAATGCCCTTGGAGGCAGAAATAATTAGTAGGCCTAGGCCCTACCCAATTTGTGACTAAAATTAGCCTAGCTGCTTTGCCAAGTCACCCGTGATTTTCCCCTCCACCCTAAAGAACAAAACACAGCTGTTAAAAAAGAGAAAAGTGCTATACCGGTACCCCAGTGTTATTTTCTAGTGACCTATTCATTCGGTTTGCGTGCGAACTCTTAAATCTTAAGTAGTCACCGGACTATCTCAAGATCAGTCAAGTTCAAAAGGGGGAAATTTTTCAAATAGTTTGCAATAGGTTGATATTTGGAGAAGGGTTCTCGTAAGAAGGTTTAACACTATTTAGTGTTAGCAGAATTGTTTAAATTAGGGATGTCAAGGATAATCATATATCGTCGATCGATAAGGTGGTTGTATCCCAATAATCGTACAATATCAATATTGCTAGCGATATTGTGATAGTTAAATAATTAAATAAATTGAATTAATTAATTAATTTGTATTTAGAGTCTACTCACTTAGTCATGTAACTGATTTTCAGTAAGGGACATTAAACCAAAGTGACCACTTCTGAGCCAACCTTGTAGGCCCCGACGCAATCGACGAGTGAGCGATAACCAACTAAAGATCAATATTTTTAACAGGAAATATAGAATCAGTGGTAGGTATGGACAGTGTGAACACCCGTGGATCAACGCCAGAATCAACAATGCGGATTAAGAACAACTTAGAATTTATTATGTGCCTCGTTGCTAGTAGGGCTACGTTTACAAATTCCTAATCCTAACCCAATTAATTAGGCCTAGCGTATCATGTTTATCATCGCTGCTACTTTTTCTCCTAAATTCTGGATTTCATGGACTTCCCAGCGTCTCAAAACGGGCTTTTCCACTCGTGATCTATTTTATAGTAGTACCACTCCCTCCCCCCCTACCCCCAATTGAGGAACAGCACTAGCCGCTAGCGCTCTCTCTTTCGCTTTGCCGCTTTCTCTCGCACACTCGCTCGTGGGACGGGCATCGAGGGGCCCGTCGTAGGTGGCGGCCAATCCGCCGACCAGTG
Source organism: Sweltsa coloradensis (assembly GCA_024449915.1). NCBI lineage: Eukaryota > Metazoa > Arthropoda > Insecta > Plecoptera > Chloroperlidae > Sweltsa > Sweltsa coloradensis. The sequence goes on from JAMZAV010002684.1 coordinate 114,118, forward strand.
TTGAAATGGCGCGCAATTCAAATTGACGCAAATGCGAGAAAAGCGAGTTTTAAGCCTACATATCGTGATATACAAATGAACATATCGGTTCTAGTGTGAAAAATGCCTATCGGCTAGTTAGATTGGAGAAGGGTTGACAGGTTGGGAAAGCAAAGAGAACATAAATCCCAGTCTGGAGGGCTGGGAGCAAAAAACTTTTCACCTGCTGATGACAACTGCAGCTAATTTAAAGTTGTTACCTTAATCCACGACGCGTTTCGTCCTTCTGGGACTCATCAGGCAGATGGTGGCCACTAAAAATCAGCTAACTACATGCAAACAAAGTAAGGGGGGAAGCCCCCTTACTGGTTGTGCTGACGGTGTGGCTGAAGTATGAATGGTGTTTGAAGTAACCTTGCTGATGATGACAACATGCATGCAGAATTTGCTTCTTATGTGTTGTGAATTTTGTTTGCATGTAGTTAGCTGATTTTTAGTGGCCACCATCTGCCTGATGAATGAGTCCCAGAAGGACGAAACGCGTCGTGGATTAAGGTAACAACTTTAAATTAGCTGCAGTTGTCATAAGCAGGTGAAATGTTTTTTTGCTCCCAGCCCTCCAGACTGGGATTTATGTTCTCTTTGCTTTCCCAACCTGTCAACCCTTCTCCAATAAAATGAACGTATCGGAGCAATATTTTTTTGGGCACGATATTCTCACAATAGGCCTAAATCGCGAAATTCTCATTTCGGCACAATTATTGATATGAATTTTCATATCATTTGACATCCCTAGTTTAAATGTAGGCTATAGGCATACCTAACTTAGTGTAAAAAAAGAAATTAAGCAGCCCTTTTACTGGGGAGGTAAGGCCCACTTTTCTCATTACCTAGGAAGGTAGGCCTAGCTGATTATGAAGTATGAACTAGGTCAACATGGTCTACGTGTTTTCAATCTGCCTAAAGAGTCGATGAAGAAATATGTGAACCGAGGATTAAAGCAACTTTGAATTTGCAGCAAAATTGGCCCTAGTAGGTCTAGGTGGAAATTGTGCATGAAGCTAATTTAGACTAATAGTAAAATAGTAATAGTGCAGCTCGATTTCATAGTAAAACGTTAAATTAAACAAATTACTAGTCACATATATAAAAATGTGAACCCTTCTCCAAATGTCAACCTTTGCTATCATTCTTCATTTCCCCCTTAGAATAGTTGACCTTTAGATCAAGTCTATTGACAGAAGAGGTCACACACACTTTTTTGCAACTACAATTTGTTGGTCTTGTGGTTAGCATCTCTGCTTCCAATGCAGAAGGACCAGAGTTTGATTCCCGCAGCCGCTATAGGCAGTTAGTGTTTTAACTTCTGATTTCATTTCCATCAGTTCTTGTTTTAGGAATTTGTAAACAATGACTTTGGAGCCGTCCTGCCAACGAGGCACATTATTTGTTTTTATTTAATTACCGGTACAGCTGCATTTTGATCTTGAAGGTGGAAGGGGAAATCACAGGTTAATTGTGTCGACTGTTTTGGCAAAGTGGCCATTTTATTTTAGTCACAAATTACTAAGCCCTAGTAATACAGTAGGCTATTATACTAGGAAAACGCTTAAGTCCCGCGCGTTGTTGGATGAGCGTAATTGGTGCATTGAGCTGCCATGGTTATGCGAATTTTCTGTGTTCTGTGGAAAAATCATTATTAAATTGAAATTTTTTTAAATTAAATTAGCCTAAATAAATAAAGAATTAACTTTATTTTTCAATTTTTTTTAAATAAATCGTAATTGTTAAAAAAAATCGTAAATTGAAATTTTTATAAGAAATAATTTCTAGATTGCACTCAAATTTATCAATAATTTATTAATTCATAAAATTAAGGTTCTCAAAAAATATTTCAATCGATAAAGCATGTAGGTGTTATAAGTCAAAGAATTGTTTAAAAAAGAAAAAACCCGTAAAATTTCGATTTTTATGATAAATATTTTTTCAATTGCGCTCAAATTTCACAAGAATATCTTAATTCATAAAATAAAGATTCTGTGCAAAAATCATTAAAATCGGATAAAGCATGTAGGTGTTATAAGTCGAAGAAATTTTTTTAAAAAATCGAAAAAAATCGTAAAATTGCGATTTTCATGAGAAATAATTTTTTGATTGCGCTCAAAAAACGTGGCAGTTCTAAGTTCAGAGATTTCGAAGGCATCCAAAAAATGTCATCGCAATTGGAGTATCGGTTTAGCCGGAAACGTGTGGACAAACAGACAAAAATAAAAAAAAAAAAACATTCCGGATTTTTTTCTCCAGTGTAGTAGAATGGAATCTTCGCTTCGCTCGCTATGCTCGCTACGCTCATCCAACTAATAATATACTGTATCGAAACTCGCTAGCAAAACACGCTGTCAAACGTCACGCGCGCTCCTAGCGAAAGTGAGAGTCAACTAACGATGACTGTTGGGCCGTGACAATATCATAGTTTGAAAAACGTTTTGTGTGAAGTTGTAATTAATTTTATTATTATTATATTATTATTCCTACAGAGCTCGTTGTACAATTGTATGTAAATCACTGACTTTTAGACGGCGGAAGCTTTTAGTTGACTCTCACTTTCGCTAGGGCGCGCTAGTGTCGCGGCGGTACGCGCAGCTGACGACAGCAAATCACCCTGCAGGCAGTGCATTAAAGTTTCGATACTAGAAGAGATTGTTATACTGTGCTAGTAGGTAGGTAATCTAGGCTGGGACTTCAAATAGTAGGTTATGTAGGCTACGACTTGAATTAGTAGGTTATCTCTAATCTGGGCTAGGTGGCTGGTGGGGCCAGTTTTTTTGTTTTCCTTTGTTCTGTAGGCCTAACCTATCTGGAAATGTAGCTTTAGCTTCTGGCAATAGGGGCAATTCACCTATACTGCAGGAGGTGACTTGGTTGCCGTGTCGGTCTCCTTACCTCAAAGTGTTGTCACCCCAAGCTGTGGCCGAGTGGAGCTGCCGAGAAGAAGTGCTGCCAATGCAGCGACTGGCGATACAGCCGGACTTGATGTGGAAATAATTACAAAACATAGTAGTGTACATATGGTACAAAGATAATAAAAACATTAAAAACAAATCTTGCAAAAATGTCTTTGGCTTGTCCAGAAAATCAAAATGTTCTCTTTGACTCTTGAAATCACACATTGCAAACTTGGCAAGACAAACAATTTAAGTTTAAATGAATTGTAGTAGGCCTATAAGGCCTAATAGTGAAATATAATAGGCATATAACACTTGATTTTAAATTTTTCCGCAAAACAAAACACTCCAGCACTACTACCGGTATTGTAGAATGTAGATTATTTAAAACTTTTGTTCATATTGCACACGCAGATCTGTATCTTGAAACTTCTGGGCTTGTTGTACAGTCCTATCTGGAAAAAATAAGAACTTGCATTAGGTAGGGCCTACAAATCATGTACACATTGAATGAATTGGTTGATTTGTTCATTTCTACAGCCCTACTTATTTAATTTAAATTTGGCAATACAAACTACAAAGGATTATTTTACGCTTCCTTTCTTAATATTCCTTGCAACTTCACTTTAATCTACCAATAAGTACCAGTATGTTTTTAAATGAGTAACCAGCAAACAACTGTACCCCCAGCCAGGTAGGGTATGTTGATTTTTAGACTCTGGCTTTGAAATCAAACAATTGTTTTCAAACAGGAACAGAGAACAGAATTGCAACAGATCACTTCACTTTTCACTAAGATATGACATAGAGGTTAAGGTAAGGCTAAATTCAAATCTGCATCAGTTCTAGAAAGTTTAAATACTTACAATCGATTGATACGAGCAGCACCTCCTGGGTCTAGTTGACGCCTATCGTGGTCGTGGTGTCCACAGGAACAGAAGATCCAGCCTCCTCCACGGATTCTGGAACATCATGTACAAATTGAGGCCTACCACTCTGTCTTTAGTATAAACAGGGCTCAAACTTAACGCTCGCCTGGTCACCCGAGGCGAGCGTATTGTTGTGTGGGTGAGTAAGTAACCTTTCAGAATCGCTTGCCCGGAGCGCCAGTGGTTATTTTGGTGAGCTGTAACATTTAACATAAAATACTCCAGAGCTCAGCTTGATAGACCTATGTGTGGGGACCAACAAATGCAATCTTTGTCGGAATATTTTGAGAACATGCTCTAACACCATCGTTGCTTGGCTCAAAACTTGCTGTTTGAATGGTCAATGCTAAATAATAAAGCACTAATCAAATCATCGATGAAAATCAAAGAGAGTTGACAAGTGTAGAGCTAAGCTATTATAAAAACATGGCTAAATAAATAAATAAAACCCCTAGGCTATTTGATCTAGTTAAGTCTCAAAGACTTTTAAACCATCCTCCTGATTTTTAAAAAAATCGTGATTTATTTGATTTAAATTGATTTTTTGAAATTCCCTTTGAATCGGGAAATTTCACTGGTTTACATTTTTCTTGTTTTCTTACTTAAATAAATAAAATAAATTGTATTTAGAGTCTACCCACTCAGTTATATAACTGATTTTCAGTGGGGGACAGTAAATCAAAGCGACCAAGCCAGCCCTGTAGGCCCCAACGCAATCGACGAGTAATAGGAAATAGCAATCAGTGGTATGGACAGAGCAAACACTGGCGGATCAATGCCAGAATCAACAAGGCCGATTCAGAACAACTCTGAATTTATTATGTGCCTCGTTGCTAGGACGGCTTCAAAGTCACCGTTTACAAACTTCTAAGACAAGAACTGATGGACTTAAGTCCAAATCAGAAGTTAGAAAACTTTTGACTTTGACGGGAATCGAACCCTGGACCTTCTGCATTGGAAACAGATACGCTAACCACAAGACCAACGAGCCACACAAACTAAACTACAGTAACACTAAACTACATAGACCCTAAACAAAATAGGCCAAAACAAACCAATTAAAGTGGCATAATGACAAATAATTACCAACTAATGAGACGGGAGTAGGGACACACATTTATGTTAAATAGGCTAAAACCACCACAAAGCGGTACAAAAATTATTAAAAAGCGGTCCCAAAAGTCGGTGTTAAAATCAAAAGTGGTAAATAAAAGCTGTGAATAAATTTGTTAATTTGCACGTCACGTGTGTGTGTCATTCATGCAAATTGTAATGTAATAATTTATATTCAACAAGAATGTAATGGAAGACGCGGAAAATGGTTAAAAATCGCAAAAAGTTGAGAACGTTGTCTAATAGCCCAAACTGCCATAAAACACCCTGTATTGAAAAAATGCATTATTATTTCCAATATTAGTATTTACAATACATATTTGAAGAATTTCGTGAAAACAAGCGTCGCAAAAATATTATGTCCCTACAAATGAGTAGGCTAAGCTACCGTAAGTGACACCACCACAATTGAGATGGAGAGACCATCAAAGAAGTTCAGAAGAGCGTAGATACGGTAGATGGAATGAGGAAACACAGAAGTTTAACATGAGAATAAGCAGTGAAAAGAGCAAAACCAGACCAGTAAAAAAGAACACCAGTAGACCAGTATTTTAAATCGGGGACCCCTGACTGGCTGCAATCTACCCACCGGTGATGACAGTATCTGCTTACTTGCTTCGGAACAACTACAGATAGGCTATCACTATCAGATATAGCCTAGTTTTAAGACATTGACTTGTAATATACCCTGGACACATATTGTGCGAGGGGTCGCCATTACCTATGTAATAAAAATGAAATGAAATGAGGGAATGTTCTCCGGGTCGGTGTCAACGTGAGACTACAATGTGCCCCCCCCCCGCACCTCCAATTGCCAATGTTCAAAATTTCAAAACTATTTTTTGCAGTTTTCCATCTCGAAGGTTTTTGTCGTTTTCTATCCAACGATTAACTCTAGGCTAGCCTATATACCGGTATACTCTCAGGGCTAAAAAAATGCCCAGACAGAAACCGTAGGTCTAGGCTAGGCCTACATGACTTTTTAAACAATTATGTTTTATAATAGGTTATCAGGACATCCCTAGGTAGGGCCTACCTAAGTGAAATACTGCTAAAGTGTTCCCTTCATAGGCGTGTTCCTGAATAACTCTTCTGAGTTTAACACTGTTTTTATTTGTATTGTAGTAGGCCTATATTATGTAAACCAGTAGGGCCCATAAAACTTCCTGTCTAAAATCCTATCTAATATGTTTTCTCCACATAATTACGTCAACAATCAATTAAAAAGTGTACGTCCTACCGGCCTACCCATGAGATACATTCTCTTCCATCCGCGCTCTTGCATTGGGTACGTTTTTACCAGCCGCGCTCTCGCGTTTGTATCAGCCTTACGTCCGTCTGTCCATCCGCCCGCCTACGAGTGCGAGAGAGATGGATGCGGAAATATCATGCGGTGCACGATAAAGATGTGCGTACGATCCAACTCACAGCTGACCGGCTAGTAGGCCTACGTGTGGGAAAAGAATTTGCGATGTATACCTACCTACGTATTATGTTTTAATAGATTACAAAATCTGTAATCACGATTCAAAACGCATGGGACCCAGGCTTATCTTGCGACGAGAGCTAAGATGCCCGACCACTTTTTTACATACCCTGGGCATCTCGGGCACGGTTAGGGTTGCCAACCGTCCGGAATTTCTCCGGACAGTCCTGATTTTGATGCCTTTGTCCGGAAAGAGGAATTGCCTCATTCCGGACGGCGCTTTGTCCGGAATTTGTGAAAAAGTCATATTTGTACTACATTTTATTGAATTTTAGAGTACCTATTGCAGTGAATTAGTGTTTTTTCTCTCTAAAGTTGGTACATCAGTTGGTTTGGTAATTTGGAATAAAAGTTAGTTACTTTCATGTAGCCGCCTTTCCGTAGTCCCACTCCTAGCTAGTCGTGCTCGTGACTGCCCTGTCTCACTACTACCCCTCCCCAACCCCTTTGTATTGTATGCGCACTTGGCGAGGCGCAGGCGCTACTTGAACTCCGCCGGCCAAGGCCAACGTAACTCAATCAGCACTGGCGCGCAAGCAGAAACATGAGATTTCAGCTTAGTATTAGTCCGTTTGTTTCAGAGCGACCGTGGCCAGACGTGTCGTCTCGTATGACGTGACGTACGTGTCGTGTCGTCGACGTACAGTGAGCGATTTTCCTGTGTTTTCTGTCGGATTGTTGCATCGTGAGATGGAACTGGTAGGCAATTCGCCTCCCAAATGGAAGAATTAAAACTTGAATATATCCAAGTCATTGAATCTTTAAATTACGTATCCGGCTGTTTTGAAGGTTAAAAGGGTCCAAAAAAATTTCGCCTCCGCCGGCTGGGGCTTCGCCCCAGACCCCTTGTGTAGGCTACCCACTAAAATTCGAGCTTTGTCCGGAATTCTAGTTGACCCAAGTTGGTAACCCTAGGCACGGTATTTATTTGGTATTTATTTTGTAGCCCTGGGTACCTACTCTACTCGTATAATAAAACAACAGAGACTGACGGAGTGCAATGGTGACTTAACGGTCGGACTTTGGTGCAACGAGGCACATAATAAATTCTTTACGGTTGTTCTGAATTAGTCTTGTAGCGCTGCCCGCGGGTGAAATCGATCCCCAATTTGCTGGGTCGGTGTTTCTTATTCTAAGTATGGCTACAGATCTCTAGTTGGTCATTGTTAGCACATTGATGGCGTCGGCACGACAGGGAGGGGACCACTTTAAATTTAATGTCCCCCACTGAAAATCAGTCAGAGGGACTCAGGCCTATGTAGCCTACCTGAGCAGGTACTGGTACTCTAAATAAGAAATAATAATTTATTTTTAAAGAGAATGATGGAGAAATAAATTTGTTGTATTTACTATTGTATATATTTATTATTATACAAGCCCATATCAAATGAGTCGGAAACTTTTAACAAACTGCCAAGCAATATCAAAAACATCAAAGAGACAAAGAAGATGAAGAGTTGAGTTGCTCTTGAAGGGTTATATTATGTGTTGACGACTGACAAGTTCTTACTCGATAAGCAACTCTAATTGCCTGGTTGTGGTTAGGTGCTAGGGCTGAACATTTTTACTAGGAAACGCTCAGTTGGACGCGTTGATAAGCGAGCACGTGCTATAGCTAGACCCACATTGCACATTTTTTTTAATTTTAAAATTTGCGACGTTCGCTGTCCACAGGGCCATGTTTCCAATATTATTTATTATTGCCAAGGTATTTGGGTAAACTCGTGTGTAAACCTTTGCTTTGTGGATAAAATCCACCGCCATCTAGAGGACCTTGACTTCTTGGGAAAACTATTTAAACTCTTTGGTGACAAATAATACACTCTTCCTCGAAAGTATTTTGATTACTTCTAGGTGGCAGTGCATTAGAAACTTCGCGCGTCTTTTCGTTGCCATGGCAACGTTACTTTTGTTATAATGTAATTTCCATCTACACTACTTATCGGATCAAAATAAAATTAACATATTCGTGCCCGGACGGACAATGACATTCTAAATGATTTGGCTATCTCAGATTTTGTCGCCGTTTAGTTTGAAAAAAAAAACTTTCGATTAACTTTAATGTAACTTTTTAACTTTTTGAACGATTTTGCCACAAAACTAATGGCATTCAATCGAGAACGAAGCTTGCGGATGGTGAAAATTTCAACTCGATCCGAGCCTCCGTTCGAACGTTATGGCGAGACATACAAACAAACAAAAAAAAACAAACAAACAAAAAACAAAACCAGTGACTAATTTTTCCGGCAGAGTCAAATGGAAACGCTCGCTTCGCTCGCTTAATTAAGAGGAATGATGTTTTAAAATTTGCTCACTGTTGACTAGTGATGACATCGAGTACCCGGAAACGGGTTCCAAACCCATTCTATATCGACCCGGTTCCGACTTTTCAAACCGGTTCCATTTTTTCAAGTTCTACTAGCCTATAGGAGGATACAACAGTAAACTTCATGGGACACATTTTCCCGCCGTTCCCTCGCAAAAATGGTAATTCTACACACCGTTTCTTGTGCGGTCTATTTACACGGAGCCTGTGATGATGGACCCGGCCGGCCGGCTATCTATCCTTCCTCGCCAACTGATTATCAATCAATCGAACGGCCTTGACGCACGAGGCTGCTACATGACACTTGACTAGGGTTAGGCCTACTAGACGTTCTGGATTTCCCGGACATGTCCTCTTTTTTTGCCTTGAAAATATGTCCTCCAGGAATTTCACAAAAGTAGTGAAATGTCCGGTATTCCGGAAAAAACGAAATCATTGAAAAAAATCTTCGAAAAACGTAAATTTACTAATTAAATTATATGTAAGAGTTGATTTTTTGCGGGCCGCGGTCCTCGCAGTATTTCAAAGAAAATATTATTTGATGCATGTTGCCGCCCGCCATTCTAGCTTTGAGTATACTCTAGGGCAGTGGTTCCCAACCTTTTTCATCTCACGGACCGGCAAAATGATAAAGTCAATTACACGGACTGGCGCGGCTACAAGGGGTCTGGGGCGCAGCCCCAGCCGCCGGAGGGGAAATTTTTTTTGGTGTTTTTATACCCCTAGATAGCCTGTACAGCGATCTGAGCAAAAGGTAGACGAAGGGAAGAGGCAACCGGAAGACAGTGTACACATGAATCATCATTCAAATCATCGTTAAAAATATATTAATAAATTACAAATTATCGATTGTTAAACTTTTTTAGTGATGTTGATTATAATTATGTACGTATCACTAACAATAATTTGATTGCGCGTTAACAATCATGGTTGTTTCTACGCTCGGGTTTCCGCGCAACAAGCCTGTCTTTACTTTTTAATAAAAACGTCTCACAGGGTTTTCTCTTAACTTTTTCGTATGTTTTTCTCGGCAAAATCACTAGCATTACACGAAAACCAACATATTTTATTTTCTAACTATTAACAGTTAACACAACAAATGACACAACACTTTCACAAATAATTTTTAATTTCGTACACGGGCTTCAAGAACGAGGAACTACACGACTGACTACACAAGGATGTGACTACAGACTGAAGATATTCCTATTTCCTACAAACCAAGTTGCATCTCTGAACCTTTACCGTCATAAAATCATTCATGAAATTGCAGTTTGTGCCGCCTTACAGAGGGTAGTTACAAGCAAAGTGCCATAAATATGTGTCTCTGTTTCCGGCTTAGCTGATCTTCGGAGAAAACCCTTGTCGTTACGCCTGTCATTGCCGTCAATGCTCTTAACTTTCTGTGTCGGTAGAAGTGGGTGGGTGTTTGTAATTGGTATTGATTGATTTATAAAAAGTGTCCCCTCCTAAGAAATTATAATTTAGTCTCCATCCCGAGTACAGGTAAAATAATAAAGTGTAAAACCAAATTTTTGAATTTTTACACATTTCTAAAATATTATCAAAACTACAACAAATATGCAGCAGCACTTTCCGGACCGGTAGCAATTAGTCCGCGGACCGGCACCGGTCCCACTGCTCTAGGGTATTGACAATTGTTTCACACAATTCGGGTACCTAGTTTAGGTTTCTTATTACAGCCCGCGCAAGTAGCGGCGAACGTAGCCTCTTAGTCTTAAGGCATCTCACTAACATTGACCCTTCAGTGCTGCACGTGAATGCCATGTCTTGTAGTATGATGTTTTTAGTGTGTAGGCCCTATAGTAGGCCTACACTGGTCTGGAAAACGAATCGTCAATAATGACGAATGCGATAGCACAACAACAGAGCGCACAAGCAACGACTACTTGTTTTTAGTTTTTTGTCAGATTTCCTATGGTATGGACGTGTGAAAAAGCTGACCACAGTGACTATAGTGAGGGTAGTACATGGTGCAACAGTTATAATAAGTGATTAGTGATAGTGAACGAATTGTGCTGTGAATTATTAATACGATGTTGTCTAAACCTAAACCACAAAAACGTAAATGCAAATTTAACTCTGACCTGCAAAAAAGGTATAAAACGTGGAATGGAATAAAATTTGAAACAAAAAATGTTTTAAAAAAAGTAAAAAAACAAAAAAATATAAATTGTGCAGAATGCAATGCATTTAGTTACTTACCGGTAGGGCCTAGTAATATTAGTATCCGAATCTTTTGTTAGGCTAGATAGTGCATTGTTAGTACCTAATCAAAAATAAATTGATAAATTGTGTATGATTATACTGATGAGTAAAGACTAATAACAATAATATACTTCCTCGAACATCATTCAGTGGTCGGTGTACGTACCGAGTAAATAAATAAATAAATAAATTTTATTTAGAGTCTACCCTCTCAGTTATATAACTGATTTTCAGTGGGGGACTTTAAATCAAAGCGACCAAGCCAACCCTGCAGGCCCCGACGCAAGCGACGAGTGAGCGATAACCAACCAAAGATCGATATTTTTTATATATATCAAACACCCTTTTCCAACATTCGTCGGGTCGGGGGGTGACGAGTCACCAGTTTCTCGGGCTATCTTCTAGTGCTTGCTAGCCAGGCTCAGCACCCCTCATCTTCTTCCTCGTTTTCTTCCATAACCGGCATTTCTAATAATTCTCTCCACTTCTTCCTGTCCTCCCAGAGTCTTTCTTCATTAACCCTATCCCATGTTTTCCCTCTTTCTTCGACGCTTCGCGTTATTTGGTCCCGCCATCTATCTCTTGGCCGGCCAACTCTTCGTACTCCCCCACATGTACGTTCAAATTCTCGTCTTGGGATTCTGTCTTGCTTCATTCTTCTTACATGTCCATACCACCTGAGTCTTTCTCTTCCTATTTTATCTCGTAGACTTTCCACTCCTAATTTGTTTCTTGTTGTTATGCTTCGTACCTTGTCTAGTTTTGTTATGCCCACCGCACTTCTTAGGAATTTCATCTCTGCTGCTTGCAGTCTAATAATAATAATAATAATAATAATAGGAAATATAGCAATCAGTGGTGTGGACAGTGCGAACACCCGTGAATCAACGCCAGAATCAACAAGGCCGATTCAGAACAACTCTGAATTTACTATGTGCTTCGTTGCTAGGACGGCTCCAAAGTCACCGTTTACAAACTCCTAAGACAAGAACTGATAGACTGAAATCCAAATCAGAAGTTAAAAAACTTCTGACTTCAGCGGGAATCGAACCCTGGACCTTCTGCATTGGAAGCAGATACGCTAACCACAAGACCAACGAGCCACACTACAAGACCAACGAGCCATGAAGAGAGTATGAATGTAGGCCTATTTAATTTGTGTACGGTACCTTAACAGTGTAGGCCTACCTTTAAAACAATTGCATAAAACAATATTTCGAATAAACAGATCAGCTGCTTTGATCAAACAATAACTCTGAAATGCGTTTTAAGCCCTTCCACGAACAATGTAAGGTCCAAAAATGTTACGCCTCCGGCAGCTGGGGCTTCGCCCCAGACCCCGTTCAGCCCACGCCGGTTCAGTTGGAAAACCTCTATCCTAACTTTGTCTTACATGATATTCACCTTCCGTACATATGGTAACCCTACACTTGACTGTCGGCAGTCGTACGTAACAAAGTGCGGTCGCCGAAGCCAGCTCACTCCCGGCCGTACAGTTGCTTTAAAAAAACACGCACGTAAAGCTGATACCTACATTGAACAAATATTTACTTTAAAAAACCGGTTCCAAATCGGTTCCGGCGTTGAGGAACCGATTTGAACGTTTTGGACCCGATGCCATCACTAGGGCTATTGTCGACACTACATTAACCATCTGTTGTGCAGACATATGGGTCAGACTTTTTGTAGGCCTACGCTTAATAAAATAAGGTAGTGGCTATTTAACCGTAGGCTACGGACAAATTAACAATAACAAATCCTCCGTAGCAGTACAATACCACCTAACTAGGCCAATAGCTGCAAATATCACAGTGCATTGTGGCAGAGTGGTAGCGCGTCCGAATTCTATGCGAAAGGTCGGCGGTTCAAATTTTTGTTTGGTCGTTTTTTTTTTACCATTCTATTTGGGTCCATGATGTTTTTTTGTTGTTACTAAAACAGCAAAAAAGGACGACGACAACCGAAAAAGGACTTTCGTTTAAAATAGCAACGTTAAAGGTCTTGGAAGATTTTTTTGTTACCGTAGTACAGTCTACGGTTAAATTGTAGAACGTAATTTTTCCGTAGCTACGGTTAAATAGCCACAGCCATAAAATAAATGGTCTAAAATAAAGAAATAACATTAATAAATAGTACAGGATGTGAACTGGGGTCAAATGTTCCAAATGTTGCAGGAAAAGCAATTTAGGGCCAAGAACTTCTTCTAGCCTACGTGAGTATAGGTGGGACCAGATAAGCTGTCCCACGTCAAGGTCAAGCGAGAGCACGGACGCCAACGTTGACAATTTACACACAATGGGCATTAGGTAGAGCCTACCGTATTTGGTCATGTTATCGTGATATGTTATCACATAAATCAACATTTTATAAGCTGTGAATAAAGTAGTTCGTCCCACAGAGTCAGTATTTTAGCGAAATAATGATTTTAAGTAATCTCGAATTTTTGCCTTGTTGGTAATGGTGTGTCCAAAGTTCCAGCTGTTTATAATGCCAACCTCGCCAGATTTTGATGTCAATGTTTAGGAGCATCAAAATGTCTTGATTTTATTCGTACACTTCATAAATACTTTATTTTTAGGATATATTGGGCAGGCCTTGGTTTTAAAAATAGTGTGTTTTTCTCCGAAAGCAGTTTTAGAGACCGTTATTTTATTTACTTTTTGCCGATCCTGTGGCCATAGTGCGTGGACGACAGTGCTGCGATCCCTCGGCGAGGGACAGCTTATCTGGTTCCACCTATAAGTTACCATCCTCGACTATGAGGACAAGAACATAGGCTAAGGTAGGCCTACTTAATAGATTTACAGAGCTGTCGCAACTTTGTAAGTAGTAGGCTTCTGCTCTGCCTACAACTACACCAAACAATTTGGGCCATTAGGTTAAAAATGCACTTCTTTTAAAATAGAACATTGGGATTCGTACAATCATTATTCATTAGCGAACAGATTAGGCCTAACATTCTGTACATTACGTCTATGTTGGGTTGGAAAAAATCTCCTTGCCCTATGCTTTGTAGGCTACATCTGTGCCTGCCTTACTTAACCTAGGGCCTAGCACTATTCAACTAGGCTAACGTTTAAGGTTCATAGGCCTTTAGAAGATGGAAATTGTCCTCTTCTCGAATCAACTCTGGATAGTGGATATTGGAACAGGGGAACAGGGGACAGGGACACAGGAGAGTGGACAGGGTCAAACTAGGTGTTGCAAAATAGGCTAACTTACATGGGCTTCCCTCGGGGATCATTACTGTCCAGTGTCCAATGTCCATTGCTACGTCAACAGAAATATGCCACAAAGATCTAGCAGGCTGCATTCCATCTTGTTCTGAAAAAATCATAAGAATAAGATTAAGATTAAAATGATTAGTTAGGTTACGGGTATACAAAGTTATCCCTAGGCCTAGGATACCTACAAATATCGGTACTTTCTTGGATGGGATGGGCCAACGTTGGAAAAGTAGGTAAGGGGGGGGGGGACGCAAAGCCCATATGTTTTACAATAGGTTATTATTGAAACATAATAGCTATTAGCTACCCTCTACGTTGCTACTTTCCTACCTAGGGCCTAGGCCTGTCAAACGGCATTACGCGCTAAAATCGAGCGGGAAGTCAATACGCTACTATCATGCTAGGCCTAGGCTAGGCTATACCATAGAAAGGTTTACGGAGGGATGGATAAGCTAAACGCAATGTAGGCCTAGCCTACCATTTCAGTGCATAAATTGCATAGAATTAGGTGGTACCAGTAGGCCTAGGCCAACCTAGTGACAGAACACTGTAGTACCGTAGCTCAACTTATTTGGTCTTAATGTGTGATAGGCCTAGGCCTAGGCCTAGGCCTATTTAGGCACTTCTTCGGTTGGGACTTCGGACGACAACTTTTTTAACAATGTGATGTTCACTTCCCCCTAACCTACTTTTCCACAGTTGTCCCGTCCCAACCGAAGAAGTAGGCCTAGGCCTACTCCAATTAGGTAAGCCCTAGGCCTAGGCCTACTATGCACCAATTCATGGGCTCGTGACTTGTGAGAAATGAAATTTGCCAGATGGCTGCCGTTGGCAGAGCTAGGCTAGGGCCTAGGCCTAGGCCTCGCCAACCATAGGGCAAAGGCTAACAGTCTAGCCTAGGGCTAAGCTAGGCAAAGGGATATTAACACAAAGCGTATGCATTGAATAACCAGTACAAAGGGATTGGATATGATGCCTAAACAAAGGCTTTGCCTAGGCAAGCTTAGGCCCTAAAAGGTTCCCTAGCCTTAGTGGCCTGGCTGGAACTCACCAAATTTATACGGTAAGCCCAGATGTAAGCAAGAAAGAACACTAAATAGATGCAAGCCTAGTGTAATACAATGAACTTTAGCTAATTAGTAATTACCTAACTGAATTGAATGCAAAATAAAATAGTAACACACTTGTTGTGGATTTCCGCCATGATGGATTAGGATTGTTTTCGTTTTCATGACGTCACATGAGTACACCGCCGTCTGGATATAAGCATTTTAACAGCCACGGTCAAGACGGCTGTGGATGACGTAGCGTCTTCTTCTTCTTTAGCGCTCAACGTCTCTCTCAGCCAGCAATTCATTGTACTCCAATTGATCGGTATTCGGGACAAGTCTGTTTTGATTAAATATCAACGAAATAAGTGTATTTCATTTTTTTTTTACATTTTATTGGCCCGTCAAATCCCAGCACATGGAAGTGATTAATTGATCTTCGATAACAGCAGTAAATCCATAATACTGAGCATAGGCGGCAAAAGTAAAGTATATTGTGCAAAGAAACATTAAAAATAAAAACCATGCCATACTTAGGTCAACACTTGTATAGGCCCTACTAAATTTTCAATGCTTGTATGTGATTGAATAATTCTCTTCTCACCCCCCACATTCCTCATGTTTCTAGGGCTACTCGTTTCCGCAGCTCTATACTACCCTAGGTTCTATATCTGTCGAAAGGCGATAATGGTATTGATAATTTAAATCACTGGAAAGGTTTCCTACACATTTTTTTTACAAAATCTTTTATAAAATTATATATTCATATTCCTCGGACGAATTTAGGCCCTAAATTTATAATCCATAAATAAGATCACATGAACAGGCTGTTTTTCAATCACTATTACTGACTTTTATTACAATAAAAAGCTAGAAAATGGACATTCGGTCAAATTCAAACAATGTGTCAATGTGTGTGTGTGTGTGTGTAAAGTATTGGATGAATATGAGTTCAAATTTTAAAACCTTGTACAAAAAAGAGTATTTACTTGGAGGGAAGGTGATTGTTTAATGTATGGGCTAGATGGCTTATTACTACGGTATAGGTCCAGGCGACAAAGAAAACGTGTATAGCTTATCGTCTTCAATAGGTGAGCCTATAATAAAATATGCGTCTATGCCATTGATATTAAACCCCTATAGTAGGCTAGATTAGCAGTGTCCAATACTTCCACACAGGCGCAAGCGTAGCAAATTGAAGCGTCGAAAATCCAGTTCAAGATGGTGGTTTGGCGTTTTAATTTATGCTTTTTCAAAGCAATAAAGTATTTTACTGGATTGTTTGATATGGTTTTAGCTTGTGCAGCATGGGAATGCACAAACAGAAACAATACGAAGTTATTGCATAAGGGAATTTGGTAATCATTTGATGTTAAAATCTAGTATGCTCAGCCGTCAAACTGGCGGCCATCTTTAAAAATATTCGGTCTTCAAATCGCTCCCATTTGATTAACATGTAAACTGTCATTTCAAGATGGCTTCTAATTGTAACGGAAGTTGACCACCGACTGCTAATCTAGCCTAACAGTAGTTAAATATCAATGGTCTATGCACATTTCAAATTATATAGAAGGTCCTCAACCAAGTCACACTACATTGTTGTAACTTTGTAAGTCATTTACTGTAGTAGTTAGAGATTTAGTGTATACATATAGACCTAAATGTGAATGCCTAATTAAAATTTGTTCATGATTGTGCCTTGGCTTAATAAACATCACATTGCATGTCGGTCCAGGTAACAGTTGTGTCTACTGGTCATCATCAAGTAGTCAATACTCAAGGCATGTGCCTGAGCTTCGTGCACAACTTCAACTCCGAACTATCAATTGGTATTTCAGCAATTAGCTTCCACGTTAAAGTTAGCCGAACCAACCACGTGACCCCTACTCTCTAAAGCGCTGTTAATTTTTATTGTAGCCCGACGGGCTGTTTTTAATCCGAAAGTTTATTAAATTATTCCAAGGTAATAAAATTATGCAGAAAATAACAAACGCCGGTGAGAAATACCCTCTGCTTCTGTAAAAGTTTGAGAAAAGTTTCCTCTTTTACATAATAGAAATTATTGCTGAGGAAAATAAATCCGTTTTATAAGCGTTGCCCCAAGGTTTATGAATGCGAAAGTTTAATTGTATTGTTGACCCCGGTATGTGCTCACTGTGTTGTTGAGCGCTTGCTGGAGACGAGCTAGTGATAGCTTTGGGTGGGGAGTTTAAGCGAGTGATAGCTTTGGGTGGGGAGTTTATTTGGATCATAGATACTACTATACCCTCATTTGTATCAAGGGTGCGTCAACGGTTAGGTCACAATGCACCACTCTAGCCTAGGTGATATTTGGAGGAAAGTCCCATGCTGGTCAGAACGAGCCACGGGTATAGGGGGAAGAAAAAGGAATTCTCACGTCGCGGTCGTCATCGTCATCGTCTTTGTCAACGTTTATGTTGTCATAGTTTTGGTCGTCGTCGTCGTCGTCGTCGAGGTGATCGTCAAAGGAAGGGGGATAGTTCCCCGACGACGACCGCCAGAGCTCGCCTCTAGTTTCGGGGAGTAAAATACTCCCCTTGCTAGCTGATGTTTGAGAGATTGAATTTTTCTCTTTCTTCTGTTACGATTAGCAAAATATGTCATGCTCTTCAGTCAGCATGGCCGATAGCGAGATTCTATTCGTGACCTCCCGAAACAGAGTATCGCGCTTTACTTGCCATGAGCCACCATCACAGTTTTCTTATCATGTTGTGCAACAACAAAATATTACGTACAAAACAAAATTTAATAAGTATATTATCAAAAAACCCACAAAGCCAGAACATGGCTAAACTGTGGTTGATTTCTCTAATTTGAATTAAAGCATTTAAATTAAAAGTCAAACATTTTTTTTATGCAGTTTATAGTACAATAATAATTATTATCCTGCAAAACGCCGGCGTCTTCGGATAACTAGCAAAACAGTATTACAACAATGAAACAAATGAAGGAACAGGTTGTCTAGGACGACAACACTAAAACATTGCAATCTAAAGTGATGTCCATGAGGATAGTGGTACGATACGCTTTGAACTGAGCGGAGAGCAAGCTGAGAAAGTAAACCCCGGAAACAAGACACATACCTACTAACAACACCATACTGTGCTCACAAATAAAATGAACGTTCACTACCACGGTATCGAATGTTTAGTTGGTGCACGGAGTACAACCCTAAGATGTTTGTCGGTCTTGGCCATTGGTTTATTAGGCAATTAACTTATTAACGAGTTATCGATGTTGACATTGAAAGTTTCTTGTGGACAAAACACGTAAATTATTAATTTTATATAATTTTGTTTAGCTTTGAATGTTTTTTTTATTCTGTGCCCTTGTGGAAATTGTCTGTGTTGAAGAAATTTAAAAAATAAGTACAAGTTCTGTTTTATTTACAAATAACAAGAACCACGACATTGGGAAAGGAAAACAATTATTCACAAATTTCTCAACTAAACAACAATAATGCAAACCATATCAATATTACTATTGAATAATGCAGTAAGTCGATCCCCCTACGCGTTTATTGTTATCGGTGGTGAACAGTTACCGAACAGAAGAGTACAAGAATTATTACAGTGATATTTCTAATAATATTGAGAAAAAAAACAAGTACTCGCGCAATGTCTAAACCTAACCAGAGAAGAAAGTTCCATTGATTGTATCCAATTCCAAACATATCGACAATATAAAATAATTCAAATTCAAAAATAAAAAAATATATAGTGCGACGGCCGGGAATCGAACCCGGATCAACTGCTTGGAAGGCAACTATGCTGACCATTACACCACCATCGCATGTTGTGAGACAGCTTGCAGTACTAACCCAAGATTAGTGAGCTGATCTAGTCACAAAGTCACTATACCAATGATCTCATTGTTTTAATTTAGTTTCACAAAACAATGCACACGTGTTCTACGTTAACATGAGACAGACTAGAACCGATGCCAAGTTGACATATTATTATGTGTTTGCTATAGTTTCCATTGGTTCCACATAATCATATATATAATGCCGCTCGAGATAAATTTATCTTTGCTAGCTAAGGTGTAATTATTATTTCATAATTGAATCACGGGACACAACAATTACAATTAAGTAGGATTTGGAAAATATTTGTCTCGTGTCCCCTATTACTTCAAGCATACGAACATAGAGCGCCAGAGTAAAATTAAGACAATGCTGTCGAGTTACATAAATTCTGTAGTATAATTGAGTTCTTAAAAATAGAAAAGTATTAATAACTTTTACAAATCATTTGGAATAAACTGAGTGTGATAGTCTGGTATAGTGATCTTCATTTAGCAGACGGAATTCGGACAAAATACTTGGCATCAGCCTGTGAAACACCACTCCCCCCCCCCCTTACTCCTCCAGAGTAATGAGAGTCACACTGCCGTGAAATGTGCAGTAGAGTGCATCATGGGCTTTACTATCAATTGTTCACCATAATTTAATCACCCTTTTACTTAATCATTTCATATGATATGTACCATACCATCATTTTTCACCTTTACTTTCACCTTTTATAATATTTTTTAATTTTTTTTATTGTGTTTTATTAATGTGGTTTTTAAAAGGTATAAACTTAGGCATAGTAAGTTAGACACATTGTGACTGGGGCCTTATGGCCCTTTTCTAACTTTCTATTGAGTTGTGCTAATTAATATACGATTATGTGTACAATTTCGAAATAAATAATAATAATAATAATAATAATAAAATAATAATAATAATAATAATAATAATAATACTAATAAGATATGCATAACGCAATAGAAAATACACCTTTACATGATTTAATCTAAAGAAAAATCCTAGCTTTAGCATTACAACAGCCATGTCAGAGTTTGCGCACATACAACCAAACAGAAGACCATACATACCTAAACCCAAGCATTCAAAGAAATGAAGACAGCGGTACACATAATGAACACACATATTTTATCAGATTACACAAAGACGAACTATCATTGCAGACATCATGCCCGGGAATTTATTGTGCCGCTGTAGCAGTGGTTAGAAAATTTGGGCTTAAAGGTAAAATCTGCAACATCCTCAAAGACAAAACAGGAGAAGAAAAATACGAAATGGGGAAAAAGCGACTTAGTTGGGAGAATCGTTGAGCTTAGGAGAGATATCGGTCGACTGGAACAATACCGAATGGGTAATCGATCTAAAAATGTGATAAGATACTGCCAAAATATATTTGAAAGATTCAAGGTTCACGCAAAGCATGAAACACTTAACGAATTCATCACGAATTTTTTGGATACACTTAAAACAAAAAATAAGGGGCTCTAGCTAAGAGATAAAAAGATAAAAAATGTAGTATTAACCGCTTCGATACCAGCCTCCGGCAACCATGACTGAAAGTGTAGCTAAGATTTTCTCCAGTCGCTAGTGCTAATGCAAGGGATTCAATACATTCCCTCTCAGCTCATGCTACCCGGACACCCTTTAAGAGGTTCCTTAAGAGGACCCTCCCTATACGTTATCAGTGAGTCGTGCAGGTGAGCTTAACATAATTGTTTTAAATGGCAATTTAAATTTAAATTAGTATAACGCTCATGAAGGATATAATTCTATTCTTGAATTAACTCTCCAAAACAGCTCACAAAGAAAGGGTCATTATAAATAGTTTTTATCCTAACATGTTTTATCAGCACTAATCAAGCTTGTGTGCCCCGTGCACGCGCGTCAGCGGCAGCGAGAGTATCGCGAGGAGAGTGATGAAAGACGTGCGGCTGCTAAGGGGGCCGGAGAAGACGGCGCGAGGAGCAAGTTCTCTACCCCCCGATCAATACAACTGGTCCTGGAGGAAGCTGAGATTCCCCCTCCTCTCAAGAAGATCATTTGCATGCCTTGCTTGGGAATATTGCTCAGCCGTGCTATGGGGCGAGCGAGCCCTATCTTCGACCCTCTCTGTGTTGTGCGAGTGCGACAAGGAGGGATGGTTGCCTGGCTCACCGAGTTCATATTAACACGATCGAGTCATATGCAAGTCAAGTCATGTTCATAGACCGATATAGAGGACGCTTGTTCGGGCGGGCGCTGGTTCAATACCCGCCAGTAGCAACTCAAACTGGAGGTTCATACTTATTAGTAATAAGGCTATGTGGGAATCATTCAATCCTTCTTAAATCCCTTCACTAGTCAGCTGATTAGGGGCAACTAAACTATGTATACCTGGACATGTTTCTTAGAGAGAAAATAGTTTAAATTAAGACAAGTAAAAATAATGTTGATGGTGGTTGTCCATAGTGTGCTGATACTTTTATTATATTTTATACGATTGGTGGGGTATAGGGAAGTAAGTCTATACATACAGGTCTGTAGCAACTCGGCATGAACCTCAATAATACGATCATTCTCGCATCTGTTTATTGGATTAGCGTATAGGTAGTGAGAGGAGGGAAGGTTAAATTATTGCTCACTGGAGAAAAATATCATATTATTTCTTGTGTGTGGATTTGTTCGACTACTCCAATCTTGGTGAAGTGAAATTTCCTGTTCACCTTCGATAACTCTGAACTTGACCTGCCACGTTTTAAAATGTCATCTAAAAATATTATTTAACATGCAAATCGCACTTCTACGATTGTTTTTATTTTACAAACATTTCTTCGCTCTACACTCAGATTCTCATCAAACCTTCATTATACCTCTCTTCATTAGACATGTATCTATTC
The DNA here is from genome assembly GCA_024449915.1 of Sweltsa coloradensis. Taxonomy (NCBI): domain Eukaryota; kingdom Metazoa; phylum Arthropoda; class Insecta; order Plecoptera; family Chloroperlidae; genus Sweltsa; species Sweltsa coloradensis. The sequence goes on from JAMZAV010002684.1 coordinate 136,109, forward strand.
GAGTATGAAATGAAGTAATTCCTGCTAAAATATTTTAATGTTAATAATGATTTAAAAAACGAAATATAAAGAGCATTCAAATATATCGCTCAATGTATCAAGAACGCTCATCTATCAAGGTGATGTAAACAACTTTCACGAAGAGGTTTAGTTATCAAATACATGATTTATAAAATTTTGATCAGATCACTGTCTAAATCTGTTAAGATTGTGACTGATGGGTGCATAGACAAGGTAAGATTATCCTTGGGGGAAGGAAGGGGGGGGGGGGATATTGAAACTGGCAAAACATAGCCGTTGAATTTTTATATTTTAAATTTAAGTTTATAGATTTATTTATTTATTATATTAATTTATTAATTTTTTTGTTTTTTATTCATTATTTAGTTAAAAATAATCACCTTGATTGATAAATTAAACTAGTGTTGCAAAAAAATCAAATGTTTTGTGTGTTCGATATCTTACATACAAGTATTTTATACTACTCGGAATTTGACGACATTTTCAGGAAACCGCCCAATTCTCCCATCATCGATGTACTTGAACTTATGTTTCGTTTTACTGTAAATGTGCAGTGCATGTATGTTCTATCGTACAAACGGCTGCCATCATGTAATGTCATGTTACCTCTTAACTTGCCAGTAGAGCATGAACAAACATTTACTCGGTCGTGAGACAAATATTACGTAATACACTCATTTCAGAAGTATTTGACTTGAAAACGCAATCTTATCTGTCATTGAAATGTATCTTGCACTATTTTTTAAAGCAATACAAAATATATACATATTTTTTACTGGCTTATTGAACGAGGACAACACTATTGGTACAGATTCGAATTCCCAGTTGTCACTGTCCTTAAAAGTTATCGAATGCAAAATCCAAATGGTGACGTGTACGACCGGGCAGAGAATGTTGGATTTTCGACTCAATTTTGACATTTGAAAAAGTAACTGATGGCTTTGGAAATAAAATATCTTGAAATCCTGATGATTCCGATTAAAACCACGAAACAACATCTAATCTATTATAAGTCCAAGATCTAATCGTATCAAACTATTAACAGAGCGAGAGTCAAAAACCTTGCTCGACTTGCACATCTGCAGAGGCAGGGATTTTGGTGAAATTAAGAAGGCTCCCACTATATTTCTGATGGCTTAGTTGTGTGCAGAAATCCCTGTGTAAACAATTGTAATAAATTTCATTTACTTAATATACCTCTAGTTTTTCCACTAAAAATGTATTTACAATGTTACATACAGCCTCCAACCATCGATAAAAACTTGTGACCCACATTTCCCACTATATTTCTGATGGCATTTGCTTTTTGTTATTGGCAGTGAAAATAATTCAACATTTATTTGAAAGTGGTGTATTTCTCTTATCTTAATTTTTAGAGTATTGGTACTGGGATCTTGTAAAGGAATTGCAGATTATAATCAAATGAAGTAATGAGGCTTCAGATGCAAAGATATTTGTGGCTAAAAATAAAGGCGTCTTTGTGTTTGTTTTGTTTAAAGGAGGTGAAACGGTGTCTTTTAGCGGAGTAAATTTGATTCTCACCTTAAATACCAAACTGTTCATGCGTGTGTTTATTCCCCCATGCACACACGCACACACGCACACACGCACACACGCACACACGCACATACACTCACTCAGTGTGTAGTCTTCACAGCTCCAAGCAGGCATCTCTGAAACCCATCTCGAAGACTAATGCCCACAATCTCCAGCTTCGTGTGCCTGCAAATTAAACAAGGGAAAAAGTTTATCTTCCTGGCCCTTAGCGACACTTTTTAATCTTCCCTAAAAGAAAGCACATTCCCCGAACAAGGCAACTAATTGCACGTCATTACGCGGGCCAACATTAAAGCGCTCTTCAAGGCTGTGCTAGCTTTACATGCCGGCAATTTAGCTACAAGACAGCCAGAGAAAATTAACAAAGAAAAACTAATTTAATATCTTGATGCATTGTCTGGTTTCGCTGGCCACGTTGCCTTAATTATGCTTCCTCCATAAAATGCCTTCTTTGTTTAAAACTCCGTAGGAAAATAAACCACACGCAGAATTAATTAATGGCAACCGTATCCTTCAGAGTAATTACCGTCTCTAGATTGAAACGAAATATTCCTCTTCATTATTTTAATATTTTACGAAGCGCAATTAGGGGACAAAGAAGTTTTCAGCCCCGTAACACGAGTATTATGTTGGTATAATACCTTGATCACCAACAACATTCTTTAATTTTATCTTTGTTCGAAGATTTTTAAATATATTAATTTAAAAAAATGTATTATCGTTTCTAAAAATATAAGGTGGCCATTTTATAAGTTGTGGATCCGGTTGGTAAAGTGGGACGACTTTCAGGAATAGATAATCGAATCTTGAAGGAACCAGAATATTATGATACAAGTATGGTTTTCGTTGATGACGAATCAAGAAGATAGCGAGACAAGTGAGGGCAGGCTCATGCTGGGAAAGTTCGGGCTCAGGCGAACCGCACGAAGAAAAGAGTACGGCAGACGTAGACAAACATTATCAAGTAGGCGGTGAGGTGAGCCTCGTATGGTGACAATGTGGGTGGGGCAATTTCATTAATGAACCATGCACTTATATTTATGTTGCCTGCAAATAGAAGTATCACTTTCGTTGTCGCCGGGAAAATATTTACTGTTGCTAATGACTCAGTGAGAAAGATACTGGCGTAGCAGCCGTGGTCGGCCACGGTAAACCACGGCTACGACGTTAGAGTTTAGAATGAAGGCAGTCAGTTGTGTCATGGGTGTCCAAACCTAGTTTAATATATTTAATTGCCCGTTTAGCATTCATAATAGTGTAGAAATAGTTGGTTGGTTTTAAAAGGTTTTTTTACTGCTTCACAAAAAACAGTGTCAAAATGTACGTAACTAAAATGCGTTGTAATTTTATTACCGACGACAAATTGATAATTTTAAACTAATTCTATCCGCGAGACATAAAAGCAAAGTGTGTGTTTTACATAGTTCATGTTATTTTGAAAGAGTGGTCTAGTCTATGTGGACGATACACGGGTATGCAAGGCAGAGGGGCTCCTGCCACGTGCTGTAGCTGGTCACGTGACGGGGACATGGACACCAGGTGCGGCGGACAGGACAGTTGTATTGTGTTAGGTCAATTGTACTTGAAATACGGTCTACTAGTTACTCTCTTTACATTTCTCCCGGGACTATGATAAGAAATGTCTTCCCCTTGTCACCAACCGATACCACCTTCTTTACACAAACGAGACAGGAATGACAGTGATATGTCAACAACAAGGTGTACACGTTGGTCCAAGTATAGCCCAGGCCTTCAACCTGGTCCAAGTATAGCCGCACTCAGAACGCTAATAATTCACCAGGGTCTCACCGCTATATAGTGTTATTAATTAATGACCTGCTTGGGCCATTCATCTTAGACCGTAAGGCGCGCTCTGTATTATTTATGCGACCGAAGTCAAGGCGAGCTGCTAGAGCTCTACTAAATAAATTAGTCGCAACGTTTAGAAAAGTTTCATCCCACAGGTTTTTTGACACCTTCTGGCGTTTCCACCGCTTTTCTCCCCCCCCCCTCGCCCACTCACTCTGTACTGCATGACCGTTATTAAACTGGCCATCAAAATGCTCCCGAGCATTTCATGTTCTCAAATATAGTTTAACCATGGAAAACTGTTATAAATGCTTCTTTATAACACAATCGGGTGTCATTAGAGATGTTATGATAGTTACGCATGCATATTTCTTGGGCTTCTGAGAACACACTCAAGTTAATAACACAACTATTATTCACTTGGATAATCATATATTTTTAAGTCGTCACGACGGATAGATGAGGTTAGAATAATCTTATGCCTTTTCTCGTTGAGTAATGTTTCTATCCATATCTTAAAGATTGACATGACCGACTGAACGACCTATACTCATTGACTATGAACGTACTCGACGTAAACGCCGAACCAACACTCAGTCCTGCACGAACTAACAAACACTTCCAGTGACAGTCCGCCATGTTAGCCGTGCGTGACGTCATCTGCTGTCTCCCAAAAAACGTAAATTATTATTATTATATGGCAGAATAAGCTTTAATTTGATAAATTCATGTACCAGATGCATTTAAGTATTATTATCTACGATCTATAAAAAGTTATTGAAAATTGTTACGATGCCTTTAGAACATCGTAGATTAACTTCCCTAGTTGCAGAATATCACGAAGATAGAGTTTTATTCCCTAGTTGCAGAATATCACGAAGCAACAATCACATGATTTTCGATCATCCTAGACTTGAGCTCTGGGTCAATACTACACCCGTATCAGGCGGCCAGACCGTCAAACATTCGTCTCTGTCAGGAGGCCACTTGACGTAATTAATCGTCTCTGCCTCGCAATCTATCGGCCACTGCCACCTCTATGTGCGCGGCCCCACCGCCCTCGAGAACCCTCGCCACTGCCACCTCAACATGCACGGCCCTCTTAGACCCACCGCCTTCGAGAGTCCTCGACGCGTCTTCGCACGACCAGTTGGATTCAACGACAATACCTTGTAATTACCAACAAGGGCAGGGCAGACGTCAAGAACAGGGCCGGACAGCACCTTTCATGTATTTCAAAGCAGGAACAATCCACTCATCTCCTCCACTAACTTCTGTTTAATTGCACAACTTTAATAAATTTATAATTCAATTAATATGAGTGTATTCGTCCAAAGTCTACTAAATCTGGTCCTAGGGACATTCGGGGAACCTCTCTCTACCACCGGCGACCGAGTAGAGCGGCGGCGCAAGGAGATTAAGTGGATCTTGTATTCGTCAAGGCCTTCGGTTCAGCATATACAATTTGTAATGGCGGACCCAAAAGTCGACGTTGTGATGCTAAGAAATTACTTTACCTATTTGAAACTTTTTTGGGAACTGTTCCTGCTTCCAGTTGTCATCCGATCGATATGCAATTTTGCGTAATTGTCAAGAAAGGATGGTCACTATTCTATAGTAAAAAATTACTAAACATCAGCATTAAGCACAAATTAATTCAGAAATTTATTCATTTTGATGACTTTACAAAAATCCAAAATCCTAAAAATCCATTAAATTTATTTTGTTTATTTTGTGATTGTTTTTAAAAAAAAATGTGCTTTTATAGAACACTGTACCCACACATAACAAAAACTTGTAAAAATACAGCCAAATCTTACACACTCAAAAGAAATGAGATCTAAAAAAGGGCCAAGCTAATGTATTCTTTTACATTTGCGCTTTCTTCATTCCTAAACGTACAGTGCCCCGTAACAACATCCTTGAAAATCTTGGCAAAATAGAATTTGCAACTATTAATTTAAACGTAATAGTTCATCCAAATTCTTTGTTTTTAATTAATTTATACGAAATGGTCATGCAAATTCTATTTTTCCAAGCTTTTCAAGGATGTTGTTAAGGGGCACTGTACGTTTATGAATGAAGAATGCACAAATGTAAGAGGGTATATGAGCTTGACCCTTTTTTTAGATCTCATTTCTTTTGAGTGTGTAAGGTTTGGCTGTATTTGTACAAGTTTTTGTTATGTGTGGGATCTCTTTACTTTTTCAAGTATCAATGCAAAATTATTTGTTAAAATATAATAATTTAATCAAAGTCGATTAAATTGCTATGGTACTACAAATTAGCAATAGAATGTAAAATATCTAGTGGTCCAAAGACTTGCTTTTTGTAAACAATGTGGGCGATTATTGTCAAGTAACTATAGTTACTTGTTGATTGTATGCCTTTGGAAGCCTTCCAGCAAACTTTTTCTTTCAAAAGGCACTATGTCACTAAAACCTTTATGTCCATGTAAAATATGAACGTTGTGGCATCATCCGTTTGGTCAGAATCGCTGGCCAATTGAAACTGACGAATTAGACAGTAGTAGTAGTAGCAGCCAGTAGTAGTAGCCAGTAGTAACTAACATAGTGACTTTGAGCATGTTTCAAGTCTTTTTTCACCAAGAAGGAATGTTCGTACACCAACCAAATTTGGCATGTGTTGTCAGGTACCCAAATCCCCTTGATGTTGATAGTTTTCAAGTTCAAATCACGTTTCATGACGGCTGCAAGGGTGACACCTCGAAATCCCTCCAACTCTACTTGCTGTATAAGGTGCCTGAGTGTGTAGCGCACTGCGGCTTGGCTGCGGTGCCCTAACGGGCACCTAGATATATATGACCATAAGCTATGTGCAAAGTGTGATAACAATCTAATAAAAACTAGCTTCAGGAAAAGAGTTTCAGAAAAATATCACTGATATTGCAGACTCTTAATTAAAAGTTAAAATTATTTTACTTTCTGTCTGCCTCTATTCGACGTCTGTGAGTGTGTCACATATGAGTCTAACATGTGACATGGGCTGTGTTGTGTGTTGACATACAGAACACTCTTGTATTGTGACCCTGGGGGTCAGGGGGGGCGTGGCTAGCTAGATAAGTTACAACCCGGCACCTCCACCAACAGTAATGTTTTATAATATCTTCTCCGACAATGTGTTGATTAAGTTGCTTCGCTACCTATGTTTGGTAATTCCCTAACCTTGTGTGTTATTTTATTCAGTAATACGCACATGTATGGAGTGTCGAACAACATTTTGTCGTCTAATCACTTGATAATCTTTGACGGGATATTTTAGACTAAATTGTGTTGCATTTCGCGACTCCGTAGAAAAAAATAATAAAGTAATTCGTTATTATAAAGTAAAAATGATTTCCCGAAGAGCACATTAAAAAATATTAACGTATCATCAAACAAAAATACAAGAAACGTGTTATAGACGAGTTGATCTTTTGCATTTAGAAGGTGCATAGTGTTAGTCGTGATTTGCAAGCCATCATTTACACATGAATAGAAGTATTGAGGTGTTACGTGTGTGTGATGGAAAACATCCCCCTTGCACACTCGGTCTGCGGAGCCATCGTTGACCTTCCCCGTGCTCCCCATGCACTGAGGCTGTAGTGGTAGGCTCAGTAATATTCTCTTGAAATAATACTCAGGTAAGTTAAAGTGTTCCTAAATAATTTCAGGATATCATCAGGGTTTTATGATTATGTATAATTTGAAATCAGATGAAAACAATTTGTATACAAATATATAACTACCCTATGTATGTGTGCAAAATATATTGTTGTGTGCAATATATAACACATTTTATAAGGTGAATTCTGACAGCCAACAATTACTGGAAAATAAGTGCTCCAGATAGGTATATGATCTTTTGAGTGTTTTCAAACTGCCCATTTTGAAGCAATAAAGAAAGACACACTAATCTTTAAAACCTCCCATTTCATTTTACTGCGTATTTTGTTATAGTAAACTTCGTATCGCGTTCATATAAATATATTCAACATTTATGTCTTTGTTAAACGAGCTACAATAAACATGTGTAATGTCGGTGATAAAGAACAACCTCGCTATTACCTGTGCTATCACTGCGAGATAAGAGTCGCGTTCATTCCAATGTGACTTCAATTATTAACTCTATTAGTATGGCATTTAATTTAAAATATAGGTCAAGTTGTGAGAAATATTGTACAATTAACTTATACGTCGCTAATTTTCATTTAGATGTTTCCCTCCTTTGATTTTTTATCTGTACTTTCTAAGTGTTGTAGATTAGATTGACCTATGAGTAAATGAATTTCTCATGTATAATAATGTAAAAATACATAAAAATGAAAACTTCTAAGATGGTTATATTTCAAGAAGTGTTGATAGAGGAAATCTTGATAAATTGAGGCGAATGAAAAGATAAAGTCATGCCTTATTACTCCGGTCACGGTAACGCTTTACTTTACTCGTTTCATGTTTAAAACGCATTACTGTTGTTTATTAAAGAACGTCGGGTAACTTCATTGTTTATTTTGGGTTATTATTTTAACGAAGTTTTCGTTAGTCATAAGCTACTACATTAATTTCTTCATAAGACGGTATAGGCTACTTTGTAATCACTTGCCGGCCTAACTTGGTTTACCGGATGTCGACCAGTGACAATGAAATAAAACTGACGATTACTATTTAGTGAAAGACAAAACATAAATTTTATAGAAATCAATCCAGAAATTAAAAAATCCATCCCAGCGGGGTATCGAACCCCGTTCTCCCGATTGCCGGTCGAGTGCTGAATGGATTTTGTAATTTCTGGATTGATTTCTATAAAATCAAATACACCTACGGGAGTGTTTCCCGATTAATGAAATTGAGAAATAAACATAAATGTGCATTTTTCTCATATTATCTTACGTCTCAACTCTCTTTAGATTTTAGACAATATACAAATAAATAAATAAAAAAAAAAATTGTAGTAAAGTAACGTTTTCACTAACTTTATAAAGATATGATCAGGTTTTATAGTATAACTTCTTTTTTTAAACTAACTTTTTTTTAAAAGTGTAAATCAAAAATGCTACAAGCCCAACCCTGGTGGCTATACACTGACTAATTGATTGATTGATTCAGGTCTTTATTTTAAGGCGGGATTAAGGCTAGTGAAACCTTATCTTCCATCCAACCTTTAAGGAGGTACATTACATTGCATTTTGTATAGTGTTGATAATATACTATGCTACTACTACTAATAATAATAACAATGATAATGAAGGCCTAATGAAAATTATAGATAATTATAACACAAAGTAATTGGCCTGATGAAAATAACACATAATTAATTGAAAACATAAACATTTTAAATTATGATAAACAATTAATTAATTGATTAAGAGAGAAGTTGAGAGGTGGAACTAGCAGAGAGAAGTAGCGAATTAAAACGTTGAAAATAAACAAGCTCTCTGGTTTTAACACCAGAGGAAGACATGATTGAACAGATGTACAAGCAGTTAGTGTGTTAAAGTTAGAGTGCAAAAATGGTGAGAACGAAATTCGCGATTTTTTAAAAAGCAATCATCCCTTCAAATTCAGTTTGCACATGAATCACCTGAATTGTGATTGAATGGTACAAATTTTCAATTCGCGAATTTTCGTGATAATTTAGTTGATACCGCGAACTAGTGGAGAAATTAGCAATAATTTTGTTTTTAAACGCGAATTAGGTCACGAAATCTCAAAGTTTTTTTAAAGTTTTGGTGGAGGTGCCGGGTAGGTAGTCGAAATTAAATTAATCCTGGCTGATACATATGGTGGAGGTGCCGCGTCATCAAACGCGATTGTGAGATCTTAATAATCGTTTGTACGCGAGTAAACTCAAAATACTTCATAAAAAATATCGACATTACACAAAAAATGCATAATTTCGTAATTTTGGTGGAGGTGCCGGGTAGTCGAAATTAATCAGGTGGTAAAAACTGTCTGAAACTTTGAAAACTGAAGGCTGAAATTGAGCTTAAAATTAAAACTGATTCTCACTTTCATGTGTTTGTTTCTCTTTTAAATTAATCATAATTGCCCTGGAATTTGTGATACTGATTTAAAACTAGGCGTTTTTTGTTCAAGTTTGCATCTGATACAACAAAGATGTCAAAACTGTTGGACAGTTGTGTTGGAAGATGTGGTGAGGAGCTCTCCTTAGAAGAGCTGTATGGCCAACACAAGAGCTATGGCCGACTGGTCTAGCCTACTGCTTTAAAATGCCTGATGGTGAAGACTATCAAATTGAAGATTGAATGCAATATATACTACATTTATGCATTTGTGTATTGTATCATAATATGTATCAAGTACAATTTCAAGCTAATTCAATTTTGAATTATTTTCTTTAGATCGTATGTATCTACACTGGATAACTATAGAGTGTTATTTACTACACTTCCTTATATAGACAATATATTATTTAAAGAAAATTGAGTTTTGTTTAAAGTCTTTAGTGGTTTATCGTATAAAAACTATCAACTCGCTAAAGTAATATTTTATAGTCTCCAGTACCAGTACCCAAACTATGTTATTATTTATGTGGTCTGGTGGCCATAACTAAAGCTTTTCTTTACTACTTTTACATAGTTTATTTTGTATTCAATTTAGTATAACATATCATTCTAAAAAACAATACAATACAAATTCAATCCAATTTACTTTTGTTATCCTATACAAATTATTAATATGTTTTTCTTACTGTACAAATTGATATCTTTGGGAGTTATAATCATTTTGAAAACTATTCAAACATTACTGTTTTGTGTGAAACTATGTAGTCCTACTTGTACTACTGTGGTAAATAATATTGAATAAAATATCTTTATTTAGACAACGATGCCAGGTGCAAGCGTAGTCATCTGTGTTGGTCTTAGAAGGAAGTCGCAAAACACCTGTCATTATAGCTGTGCAGGGGTAACATCGACAAAGTCCTGTTAGAGATTTGTGTTCAACGGTACAACAATAATACTCAATGTTTATAAAGCTGCCTCCATTGTTTTGAAAGCAATTTGATGCGTTGTGTACTTTTTAGTAATCGAGTAAGAATGTGTGCTATAGAAATCGTGTGATCTTCTATGATACTCTAATGATTCTTCTCATATAGGTTTGTATGGTTTTTCCTTCGGCCCACATTATTGCAGAAAAGCAGACCTTTCCTACTGTCAGTTTACGTACATACGTAATGTTTTCTAGCTCAAAAATGTATTATTGCAACAGCGATAAAACTTTGAACTAAACTAGCTCTCATAAGTGCTTAATTGACGTTTGAGCAACCAGCGATGTCCATAGAAAGAGCTAACCATACTGTTAAAAATAAAAGTAACAACACTGGTCATACTATTATAATAGAATAGAATGTCATAAATGTAACGACGTACAATTACAAAGCGTTATAAAAATAATATAGAGTGGATGACCAGCGGTGTTCACATAATCACAAAGCTCTCTTGTCCTAAGCCAACCGAACTCGCCACATAACTGTACCTTGGGTAGAAAAACACTTAACAAATACAAATAGAGAGTATAAAAAGCCTCCCGTTGTATTGTATGTGTGCTTGGATCATACAGTTAAGTGGCCATTCTTTCTCATGGTGGAATCAATGTACCCTAAAGTCCCGCCATTAAGTCCACCGTAGAGTCAAATATTGTCGGCGGTGGTGGAGCAGTGGTCAGTGGTCGGGCAAACACAGGTGGAGAGAGAGGCTAACTGGTTCCTGTGTGGACAGACCAGGCCTCGTGGGAGATCTTAGTCCGCACAGTCACAAACCTAACAGGGATGCAACTCTTAGTGCTGAGTCAGGGGAGAACCTTTCCTTTGCTGACAAGATTCGATCTTTACCTTTCCAACTCATTAGGTAAACAAATACAAAATATATGACAAAACCAATTCAAATACATTGGAATGGATTGGACCTGATGCCTGGACCATTTTTCCTAGACCATTTCTATTGGATGAAATCATCATTGGACTAAAGTTATTGGACGTTTTGTCCACTAACAGTTTGTGTGGTACTGGTTAGATATTCCTAAAGAAGAAACTGCGAGTGATTTGCTGCTGAGCGGCTGTGGAACTTTACTGAAGAAAATAACTTCAATAGCTCCGTTGTAGTGAACAGATCATATTGTGGCTGTTGTATTATGAAACGGTATAGATTGTCCTAGCCGAACTCATACTAGCCCTTGTTAAAATATGACAGCCAAGTCTGGTCTATAGAAGGAGACCCAAGCAAAGACGTATAGTAAAGGAGTAACAACGACCTTCAATCAAACCTCTCGATTCTGGTCTCTATTTGAATGTAAACTGTATAACAAAACAATAAAACTTTCTATCTATCTAATCTACATTTCTACACTAGGAAGCTTCGCAAACGCTTTTTCAGGCGCGTTGTTGGATGAACGTATGTTTTTTTAAACGAAAAAAGGCCTAACATTGCGATTTTCATGAGAAATTATTTTTCGATTGCGCTAAAATTTCACACAAATATATTTATTCATATAATTAAGATTCTGTGCAAATATCATTCAATCGGATAAACCATTAGGTGTTATAAGTTGAATTTTTTTTAACGTAAAAAGCGTAAAATTGCGATTTTCATAAGTAATTATTTTTCGATAGCGCTCAAATTTCACACCAATATATTAATTCATAAAATAAGGTTCTGTGAAAAAATCATTACAATAGGATAAAACATGTAGGTGTTATAAGTCGAAGAATTTTTTTAAAAATCGACAAAATCGTAAAATTGCGTTTTTAATGAGAAATAATTTTTCGATTGCACTCAAAAACGTGACAGTTCTAAGTTCAGAGATTTCGAAGGCCTCCAGAAAATTTCATCGCAAATGGAGTATCGGTTTAGCCGGAATCGTGTTGACAAACAGACAAAAATACAAAAAAAAGAATAAAAAAAGAAAAAAACTTTCCGGATTTTTGAGCTACGCTCATCCATTTAATTTTCCTATATAAATAAACAAACCCACTACATCATTGCAAAGCAAAATTGAATTTGTAACTATTTAAAATAAAGTTATTTTTGCTAGCACTAGGAAAACGACAAAGTCGTTGTTAGACGAGAGAGCGAGTCATTGTGTTGAATACCCGGGAACATTTGCATTTTAGTTTATTGATATAATATAAGGTATAATTGATAGGGTTTTGAGTTAAGTTGGTACAAGGGCGCGTCAACTGTATGGTCATAATGTGCCACTCTAGTCTATGATAAGCTAGGGAGGAAATACCCATGCTGGATCCAGCCTTAGGTATAGGGGGAGGAAAGGGAATACTACCGAGTACTCTACACATGGCTCACTCACTCGTCTAAGCAACGACTTTGGCGTTTTCTTAGTACATACCCAATTCTTTTACAATACGGTTCAATTCCAGCGAAACGTCGATTATTTGTCTCTACTTTTTATCTTCTTTTGCAAGTCTTGCAGAGTCTAATCCAAAATCCTAAACACGATACAGATACGATGATGCGGGTACCTTTTTTGACGTTCAGGTCTGCCCCCAAATACCCGACCCGACCCTAAATGTCGGGTACCCGCACACCAGTAGTATATTTTAGTACAAAGCTACTCACAAACATATCGTTGGGGGATACGAACAAAGAGTTTCGTATTTTCATTACAAGAGATCTGTTGACATGGTGACAGAAACGTTTGCTTATTTTTGCAACTTCGGTACAGCCGTACAGCCCATACTTTCTCTGTATCTACTGAGGCCCACAGCCTGCAATGATCGGATATAATATTTCTTTCTTTCTTTCTTTCTTTCTTCAACGTCTAACCAATTCCTCTAAAGCCATAATAAACCTACATCTAAATTAAATTCATTTCTATTGATATTATTAGCTTTTAGCATGAATGCGCCATTTGAGAGTCTTTTTTACCACTTGAATATCACATGCAGCATTTTCTTTCTGCGTTTTGTGCATTTATTTATTAGTTTGTTACTATATCGGCCTACATTAATTTAAAAATGGATTTTACTTTTTGAAACTTGTAACGGTCCCAAGCATTAATTATAAGAGTAACTGTAGAATAATCGGCCAATCCACCCCCAACCCTTTTAGTTAATACTTATGACCGTTACAAGGTTCAAAACTTGAAATGCTTTTTAAATTATTGTAGGCCAATATAATAACTAACTAATACATAAATTGACTAAATGCAGAAATAAACTGCTGCATGTGATATTCAAGTGGTAAAAAAGACTCTCGTGGCTCATTCATGTCCAATGTCTATATATAATTGTTTCTTATGATAACAACTACACGTAATGTTTATTTTTCTACTGATTTTTAGTCTTCATTCTAAATAATTATACATAGTTATACATAACTATAAAAACTCAAAAATAGTTGTTAGACGAGTGAGCGAGCCATGTGTTGAGTACCTGGTAACATTCCCTTTCCTCCTACCTATAAGGCTGGTTCCAGCTTGGTTCTTTCCTCCCTAGCTCATCATATAGGCTAGTGGCGCATTATTTACTACACATGACTCGCCCACTCGTCTAACAACGACTTTGGGGTTTTCCTAGTCTAGTTGGCTAATGCGTCCTTTATACCCGAAATGTGGAAGACCTAGGTTCAAACCCCCCTTGTCGGGAAAGATTTTCTAATTTCTGGATTGTATTTAAAAAATTATAAAACATGTTTTAAAATGCATACAATACTATGGAAAACATAGCCAGTACGAAATACGAGTAAAGATTGCAAGGTTTACTCAATGTCCCAGCGGAATTTAGGGGAACCTTGAGCGTGCAAGATTCGATACACCTTAATTGGTCACTGCATACAATCACAGCCTGACAAAAATGATTCTATAAAAATGACTTCTTCAAAAACATAACCATTGCCGTTAAAATAAAAACTACACAATTCCAGTATATTTTTCAATAAATTATTTTTTGTAGGTTTAAATTACAACGGATTTTTCTCATTTTGTTAGCAATTCTCAGTTACCTGATCACGGAATACGTTGGAATACGTTTTATGTTCTTGGGTATCTTCCACTGAGACAGAGAGGGAGGAAATGAAAGGAGAATAAGAGACGACCGACGATAATCTTACATAATATCATCCTGACATTATGTTCTACACGCGGGTTCGTACTTCGTAATGATTATCAGCAACGTTATTAAAAGCTTGCCATGTGCGTACGTGCGGTGGGTGTTACAGGTTGCCCTCCCTAGCTTCCCTGTGCGCTGCTAGTTCCGACTACACCGCTAGATGGCGCGCGCTGTCTCACTAAGTCACAGCAACAAGACGTGTGTAAGGCGGCTTAGCGCTTACTTTAATAAGCATTTCTGTTTTCAAATTGCGTTGTTTTGAGCTAATTAGCAGCTGAACGTGGAATTATATTTCCACGCCGTATATATTATTCTATTTTATGAAGTTGTAGAGTTTACATTAACTGTTGCTGTATTCCTCTCATCGTAATAGTGTAATATGTAGCCTACTGCCAAGAATAAGGCGACAAATAATACGATACGAAATTATAGAAAATAAATAATCGAATAAGATTATTTTTTGAAACACAAGAATTAAAGATTGTTTGTATCAATTTTGAACATAAATAAAAAAGTAGAAGAAAAAACGGTTTGTCAGTCACATCTTCGGTTAACTTATAAATTTGAATTTATTTTATATTCATAAAATGCATTTTGACTGGAACTGGAACGTAGAAATAAAACAACAAATACAATTAAGATAAATAAACTTAAACAATGCTGGATATACAATAGTAACTCAGTGAGTCACTGTGGACGACAAATACCAAACACAACATCCAACTTCGCCTGTGAATCCAAAGAAAGATTTCGTTGCTTCAGCTGTTCTTGCGAGGACATGCTTCCAAGTCGCCTCCTGTCCCCTCGTTACTGACAGACCTTCCTCTATACCCCTAACTTCTCATACATGCACCTTAACATTGTAACTGTTCTCCTTTCACCCCTGCCATTTATATCACGGTGTTTTATAAAAGCTTTTTTAAGCTTGTTAAGCTGTTAAGTAAGCTAGGGATATGTATTTTATCAAAGATGTAAAATGTTAAAGGAGCATTTATCCGCTAATCCAAATAAATGTTTGGTAAAAGCGAATTAATTAAGAATTTACAGACTAAAAGAAAAAATCCAGGCTCACCATAAAATGGGGAAAATAGTCTATAATTGCAGTGTAATTTTCGAGGTAGGTCTCATCGGCAAAAATCCTTCATAAGTATAACATTGAGACGTTCTTTCTACTATGTGACTGTCGAGGATTCTGATGGATTCATGGAAGAAAATACTCGACAGTGGTGGCTATATAGTGCGTAAGGTGTGGGACTCTGGATCGGGAGGTCACGGCTTCGAATCCCGCCACCGGCAATCCTGATTGAAAGTTTTTCATTCGGAGGTTTTCTTTACTCGTTGATGCGAATATAAGAGATTGAGTCCTCCTTCTGACTTAGTGTAACTTTAGTAGTTTTTACTTTTAATAATTTTTAGTTTTCTTTACCATTACATCCTAACTGTATTATGTACCAGGCATGTTTTGACCCAAGATATTAGAAGAACTCTTATAATTTAGCTATTTAAAAACACTGTATAATCACTTTGTCATTAACATTTGAAAACGGTACTGTTGCTGTATTTGACTGTTTATTATTATTTTATGTGCTTTTAGTATTCTAGTTCATAGTTTAGTTCATAAAATAATGTTTTATTTCATATCAAGGGCATCAAGCAGTTTACATGTAAACAGTACAATATTATTATATGTAATTCTAATGCTTTATAAAAACCCACAAATAAATAAAAATAAAGCAGACCCGGACACTAGAGATTTATATCATTCTTGTATACGTACAGGTGTGATTTGGATATTAAGTTTTTTTATTGATGATGTGATTGTTCACCAAGGTGTCTGTCTAGTTTCATAAATGCTATGATTATTAAAACATTTAGGATCCGATATATTGAATATTGAATATATTGAACCTTGTTCTTATGACATTTAATAAATATTGAATTATTGAAACCTTGTTTTTATGTAATTTAATAAATAAAATTAGTGCAATATTTCAGGTATTTTCGGGTTGCCTTTAAAAGGAAATTTTGCAAACATTTTCTTTGTTGACGTAAAGAACCAGTAAAAGTTTTTAAATTTTGTTTTAATATTATTGTGTCTAATTTCGATGTGCATATTTTTGCGTGTCTGAATGTGTGTGGCACAGTTTTAAGAGATCATTTTCACGGTTAATTAAAATTGGTTATATTCTCCAGATGTAAGTTATGAATCAAGAAATAAAAAGATTAAATCACAGACAACTCCAAAATAATCCCATTTTAACAAATTTTTTAAATCATAGAACTAAAAGGTATCTTATCAAATAGCATTTTTAAGACTTCACTTTATGAATGGTATATTGTATACTATGTTAAAGAACACGCGTTGAAAGTAAAGGCAAATTAAACCTGCTTTCATTAAGAACTTTGTCAACAATCTGATTTATAATTAAACCTGTTTTCATTAGAAATTTGTCAACAATCTGATTTATATTTCCGAGTACATGTATAATACCGACGAGTTTGACCTTGGCCCTTTGTGCAGCATTCCAATAAATCACGGGCAGTGTTTTACCTCCACAAGACGGACTTGGGGGGGATATTGACATTGTGCATAAAGGGGCTACTACCCCAAACAAATATTTTTACCACACTATCTATAGCAAAATACTACACTTATATGACCGTTTTAACGTAACTGTGATTTTACACTAATTTTTCAATTTTTTTATCAAAAAAAAATCGAAAATGGGCGTTTTTGAAAATTTCTTAGATCGGCTTTAACCTGCTAATTTTTTGTTCCAGATAGATACTAGAGCATCGTACCAATCTAAATGGCCCTTTATAACATCGTGTATTGAAACTAAGCACAAATATACACTCAAACACCCAAAAATATGCATTCCAAAATCACACCCCTTCTTGGTAATCATAATATTTTGACCGAACATCTTGCCCAAATTACAAAACAAAATATAGAGGATTTACAGAAAAGGCTGTCGAGTACGTCAATAATGGCCAATAGTTTTTTGGATCAAAATCCTCCAAGGTCACGGGGCATAAAGATCGTCCCCATGTTATTTCCATATGGGAGATTTTTGCCGATGGGACCTAGCTCGAAAAATACCAAGTTTGACAATTTCTTTCGGGTCATGGTGCACCCAATAATTTTTCTGTTAGTTTCTGAATTCATAACTAGTTAGCCTGAATGATTTTTTTTTTTTAGTTTAGCGGGTACCCCTTTAATCCAAGAATACTGAAATAAACGACACTTCCACGACATAATCCAAGAATATAGTTCTCTTCAGCCCGACTCTTTCCTCGCCCTCCCCTGGCAGCTCTTCTACACGATCTATGTCTATCATACTACACAATATTTCAGTGTGCATTATTCCAATCTTCTCAAAAGCAATGAGACATAAAAGAAGGTTTATGAACCCTTCTACATTTGCGCACTATGGATACATGCAATCTCTCTTGACAGCATTCTTGCCATGCTGGGTAAATTTGAATTGGATCCCATAATATATTTTTTTGTAATGCAATATATATATAGTTTGTGCCAAGCATTGTTGGGATGATGCAGGGTTGGCTTGGTCTGCTTTAAATAATGTCCCCCACTGGAAATCAGTTCTGTGACTGAGTGCGTCGACTCTAAATACGAATGTATTTATTTTTATTTTATTTACGTATGCAGTCACGTGGCTACGTGGATCTATGTATTTGAATTGAGCAAATGTAAAAGGGACACCAGCTTGGCTTTTCTTTTAGATCTCGATGCTTTTGAAAAAGCTTGGCTATATTCTTACAAGTTGTTTGCGTGTGTGGCTAAAGTAAACATAAACACTCTCTTGACGGTATTTCCTCAACCCTGCATCCAAATCATCCCCAGCTTATCACACTGTTAGCTCACACAACTGAAGATGACGTTCAATTGGATAAGACTTTTGTTGACAATGTCGTTCGACAAGGATGATACAAAATGTTTTGGTGACCCTGGGGAAACGGGGGAACCCGCCACAGAAAGTTTCCAAGAGTAATGTTTCATTCCTGTATCCCACTCTATACCCGGCACCTCCACCAACAGCGAGATTTTCACGATAGAAAGAAACGTATTGTATTCTTTACGTGATCTTCTAAGATATAGGATAGGTAGCTTCTCTCCCACTTGTGGGTACTTTCGTATTCATGCTTATCAAAACAAAAGTCTTATTTCTAACAGCATGAGGGCACGTGTTACACAGGTGTTAAAACCAACGTTTCCATCCGTTTGAAACTAGCGTGTGATTAAATATTTATTTGATTCACATATGGTCGTGGGATCCGCGTTTATCACTGGTTACCTATTTAGTACAGAACTCGTCAGTTCCCACTCTAGACTGTAACATTTGCATTATAACTCTAATTTTCCTCGTCCTTGTCTAATTTATTCATTTTATTGAAGGATTAGCATGATTTGATTATTTTCCTGTTTTCCGAGTTCCAGTCTCGAGGCCGGCGATATCAGTGTTAATATAAATAACCTCTCGGCGCAGGTAGATGTGGTATTAGTTTCCACTCGTGAGATGGCTGCAGTTGTCGTCGGCCGCGTCACGTTTATTAGTGGTCGCCTAATATGAGGTTTCACCCATGCACCCTCGCAAGACCAACTTCACCGGGCGACACAGATTTGACCCCCCCCCCCCCCCCCCGCTGACCACCACCTACCGGTCCGGCCGAGGCGCAAGGGTCATTAGCGGAGCTTGTTACGTTAACTATACGATATTCCTTACGACACGACGAGGCTAAGACAGAGAGGACGCCTGACCAACACGTATGAACCATAAGAAAACACAGGGGTGAAGCTCACCTCTATTACTACACGAAGTACTTACAGGGGTCAGCGCCCTTGGCGGAGGTGCAGAGCATATAAAAATATCGACATTTCTGGGACCTAGCTCCGCCCTCTGACTCCCAATAATCTAAAACATTCTATTTCTTTCTTGGGCAATGCCGCCTACAACAAAAACGTATGTCGATCGGAGATGATGTACGGTTGTAATCGTGACGTGACACACGGGATGAGCTTAGCTTAGACTGGACATACGTTATTCCTTATACCCTCGAGGGGAGTACACTATATAGGTCGACCTACTCGGGGTGTTGTTGTTGTTGTTGATGATGTTGATAACAACCACGGGCCAGGGAGGAAGCTAAATATTCAACAGATTGTCAGAGAAAACAAAAATAAAACTTTTTAATAATAAAAATGTATGGTGGAGGTGCCGAGATAAAAATATACTTTTCAAAAGGCCAGCTCCGCCCCCAACCTTAGAGTTGCCAAAACATTTGATTAACCCTAGTGGAAGGGCAATGCCAATTATTGTATAATTATATATAAATTGTTGTTGTAATTATTAATATTTCAAACTTTACTTAAACTATAGTTCATTATTGTGTCTGCATCTATTTATAATTAGTTTTATTTAGTTGTCCTCCTTTGATACCAGTTTTTATGGATATTAGTCACGTTAAATAAATACATATAAAAAGTAAATACATACATAAATAAATAGAAAAGCGTCTGTAAATTGAAGGTCATGTTTGGCTTACGACTGCCACCGGCTTCGTGACCGACAGTGTTTTAAACACTTCTATGAGCCACAAGATATCTTATGATGCATTGGTTCGCCAACGATATTTACGTATTTACTGCACCCTACGAAAACGTTTATTAAATATACTACTTTTAACAGATGACAGACCAGAATGACTCTAATGCTACTCATACTATGCGAACGATTTATTTAAAAGGGCATTTGTTTATTTTAACACGGACCAAACCACAAAAAATGCTGATGATGATTGATGTGGAAATATCAAAAAACAATACAAGCCTATAACCTATGATAATGTCGAATTTTATAATTAACTTATGGATATTGCTTACGGACTCTAAACAAGGAAAATATAATAATTATGCATGCTAAAGTAATAATTGTTAAAGGTGAATCCATTGGCCTCATAAATGTTTTCACTAAATTTCAGTTCATCAAAACAACGGAAAAAGTCTCAATTAGTTCATAGTTCAATTGTGATCATCTGACATTGTCGAAACTATTTGTTATTTATTTTTGGGTTGAGCCGTACGCCCAATATAGACATTTATATTGAAAATAATGACGTTTAACCCGGACATAATCCTGCTCATAATTTTTGGGTTAGAAGGAAGCTAATTTTTGTTTCTATTAGTAACACATAGCTACTCTTGCCTACAAACAACTTGAACTAATTTTCTCGTTAATATCTAGTACGGTACGATTTTTTTCTTCCACCGGTACAAAGTTAGTCTTAGTACTGGCGAAAGAAAAAAATTGTACCGTACAATATATTAATAAGAAAAGCTTTCCAAGTATGTCAGTTTGTAGGCAAGAGCATGTGTTACACAAAGAAACAAAAATCAGATTTCCAACCAGAAGATTATGAGCATCGCGAGTATGTCCTGGGTAAACGTAATTATTTCCAATATAATCGACTGTATCGGGCGTACTGCTCAACCAAAAAAAAACAAACAATAGTTTTGGCAATGCCAGATGATCATAATTGATAAACTATTTCCGTTGTATTGATTAACAAACATATACGAAAGTATTAATGAGGCCGATAGATTCACCTTAATCACGTACTGTGTCAATGTTAGATTTCATTGGATGAGCGAAACGAAGATTCCATTTCACTACACTGGAGAAAAAAATCCGTAATGTTTTTTCCCCCTGTATTTTTGTCTGTCGGTTAACAGTTAACACGATTCCGGTTAAACCGATACTCCAATTGCAATGAAATTTTCTGGAGCCCTTCAAAATCTTTGAACTTAGAATTGCCACGTTTTTGAGCGCAATCGAAAAATTATTTCTCATGAAAATCGCAATTTTACGATTTTTTTCGATTTTTTAAAACTTTCTTTGACTTATAACTAGAGGTCCGTGAAAGTGGTTTTATTTTGTAGTGAATTTCGTTTTTCAAATTGTAATTTCGGTGTTATTGGTTTAAAGCTGTATTTGAGCGGTTTATATCTATATTTATTTATATTTACCAATTTATATGCGTGCAATATTCGTTCACGCCTCGCATATCATTCTAGCCACAAAACAAACAAGTTTGAATGTACTTTGGTTCAGACTGGTTTAAGTTACTTCAAGAATATTCATCATTTTTTCTGAACTTTATTTTATAAAAACTTAGTTTGGTTGAACTATACTGCATAAAATATTGAAAATTACACTGTAATTTAACAATAATTCTCATTTTAGTGCTTTTCGTCGTTAAAAACATTAATTTTATGAATTTCGGTGTTATAACGAAATTTACACCTATTTCGGTGTTTGGTGATGATTCAATTTTTGCATTTTCTGGTGTATATTTGATCAATTCATGCTCATTTTGTGAAATTAAATAGTTAGTACATATTTTGGTTTTATCGTCAGACACGAATTTCAAGGGGCTCTACTTATAACACCTACATGCTTTATCCGATTGTAATGATTTTTTCACAGATTCTTAATATTATGAATTAATATATTGGTGTGAAATTTGAGCGCAATCGAAAAATAATTTCTCATGAAAATTGCAATTTTACGCTTTTTTACATTTTTTCGGCTAACACCTACAGGCTTTATCCGATTGTAATGATTTTTTTTTTTACAGAACTTTAATTTTATTGGTTGGATATTGCTTAACGTCTCATATTTATGCAATCTTAATTTTATGAATTAATATTATATTGGTGTGTAATTTGAGCGCAATCGAAAAATAATTTCTTATGAAAATCGCAATTTTACGCTTTTTATCGCAAAAAAATACGCTCATCCAACAACGCGCCTGAAAAATCATTTGCGAAGCTTTCTAGTGAAAATCATTTATTTAAAACATATATCAGGTGATTGTTAGATATTTCAAAGATTGAGTGAAAATTTCGCCAATACCATAGTAGACCTTTTCTTAGCCTCCTGTTGAAGAAAGTATCTTTGAGTGAACGAAATATAAGATTGGTATTATCACAAGAACAGCACCAAGTCCAATTTTTTTAAATTTTAAATTTTATTTATTTATTTAACGTTTATCCTTTTCAATTAAAAAAACTGATTTACAAAGGACAACTAAATAAATCTACTTATTGGATGAGCGTAGCGAGCGAAGCAAAGATTCCATTTCACTACACTGGAGAAAAAAATCCGGAATGTTTTTTTTTCATTTTTTTTGTCTGTTTGTTAACACGATTTCGGCTAAACCGATACTCCGATTGCGATGAAATTTAATGGAGGTCTTCGAAATCTCTGAAATTAGAACTGCCACGTTTTTGAGCACAGTCGGAAAATTATTTCTCATGAAAATCGCAATTTTAAGATTTTTTCGTTTTTTTAAAAAAAATTCTTCGACTTACAACACCTACAATATGCTTTGTCCGATTGTAATGATTTTTTCACAGGACCTTAATTTCATGAATTGATATATTCATGTGAAATTTGAGCGTTATCAAAAACTATTTTTTACCAAAATCGTAGTTTTACGACTTTTTTCGATTTTTAAAATTTCTTCGGCTTATAACACCTACATGCTTTATCCTGCTGTAATGATTTTTTCACAGAACCTTGATTTTATGAATTTAATATTCGTGTAAAATTTGTGCGCAATCGAATACTTATTTCTTATGAAAATTTCAATATTACGACTTTTTCCTTTTTTTAAATTACGATTAATTAAAAAAATTAAAAATTTAAGTTAATTTTTTTTTAAATTTAATTTAATTTTAAAAAAATCATCAACTTAGTAATGATTTTTTCACAGAACAACAGAAAATCCGCATAACACATGGCAGCTTAATGCACCAATTACGCTCATCCAATAACGCGACGGGACTTAAGCGTTTTCCTTCTATAAATACAGAAACAGTAATGATCTAACAGATAAGTTAATATTTGAAGTACTAATAGTACAACAACAATGTATTAAAATTCAATTGATTTTGGTAACATATTCAAAAAGGATATTAAATTCAATTAATTAATCAACTAACTTAAATAAAAAAGGGGGGGAATGAAAAGAAAAGAAAAAAGAAAGGAAAAGAAAGAAAAATAGGAAAGAAAGAAAGAAAGAAAGAAAGAAAGAAAGAAAGAAAGAAAAAAGAAAAGAAAAAAAACTGATTTATTAGACGATCCCACTCAAACGATTATGAGGTTTGCCAAAAATTAGGAACATCAAATCAGGGAATAATCAAACTTTCGCGGAAGAAACCACCGAACGCGAATCTTCATTCTTGTTTTTAAATCTTGATAACAAAACTACTCTTGCCTATTATCTCCATACCCGTTCTACTAGTTTCTTACCACCAACATAGTCCTAAAAGCTGACACTTTTCTTCTGATCCTTGTCAATTTGAAATCTTCGCTTCGCACTCTACGCTCATCCAATGACTTAAGGCTCGTGTTGCCTCCATTCCCTGCCTACAACCTATTACAAAAACCCATTTGTGAAACACTCTTTTAAGGTTTGACTACAGGGGTTGCCCCGTACAAAGAGGATGGCCATTACTTGTCTCCTCTCCCAAATTTAAAGAATCCTACCGCACTCCTTGAATAATGTACATATAATAGATAACGTTGACGTTTTCCTAGTAGATGTTATTTCATGTTTTTAGAAGTCTATTTTTTATTTTTTATTCAGCACCACAACAACAATAAAACTTCGCTCGAGAGTATGCGTACCGTCTTAGGATGTGCGTCTGTTGACATGGGTGACCCTGGCTGGGGCCAGGTTCACCCGAAGAAGGAACATTCTGAACCCGGCACCTCCACCAAATATATTCCCACGCAGGGACTTTCACGGGTATAAAATACACGATTCATATGTTTTTACAATCCGTTCCAGTTGTCAAACAAAAACTATCTGAAATAAATTATATATATTCTAAAACTAAACTATTTAATTAACTTACTAATGAAAAGAGAAATCATTGAAATTTACAAATCAAAGTAACAGAAAACACTTGCTAAACAAAGCGTATTATTCTCTACAAGAATATTTGGAAAAGTAAGAGAAGAGGATGAATGAATATTATTGTTTAGTCAACATCTATTATACTTGTTACTTGATTTTACATCGCATTAGTAGCATGTAAAGTTGTTACATTGTAGTCACTACACCTACTTAGTAGTATTAATGTTTTAAATGCGTTATTTTTTACCACCGAGAAGTCGGGGGAAGGCTAATGTATCCCGTATAAACAAATTTATGTATGTGTATCTTTATCCTTGGCTAATAAACCTCTCTAACAGTTCTCCCTGCCCATTCTCAAGGTAACGACATACAAATTAAAAAACATTGTTAAGGTCATCACAAAGATCTTAAATGTAATGCTGAGCAGTTGCAGTGACTTGTTTTGTCTTTTATATTATTTGTTAGTGTCTTGTTTGTTTACTCAATGTTTTTTAATTTGTATGTCGTTACCTTGAGAATGGGCAGGGAGAACTGTTCGAAACGTTGGTAATAAAACTTATTTAACTCGGAAACTCGAAAGAATTTCATTATGTCATATATATATATATATGAATAATATATAGTATAGTATATATATATATATATATATATATATATATCACGACACTTTGTTCCAACATCATTTAGTTGGGTAAACGGGTGTGTAATATGAGTGTAAACAGGACCTACACGTTTGTATGACTAAGGAATAGGATGATGAGTGATAGCAAAAGATTTGTCCGGACCGCGGTTGTAAGAATATGTCCCCGGAAGGGACACATCTTGTCCACTATTGCTACCACTGATCATTTGTGTAACAAAAAGATTTACCCTTTTACGCTCGAGTGAATCAAGGCTTGCGAATCTCCAACTCGGACAAGCAGGAGTAAATTACCATGGTTTACGTTCCCATACGTTGCTATAAGTGTCAATGACTTCCTGTATCCTCGTCTAATCTTTATCAATGTTTAGACTTTAGCGTGCACAAACTGTTATATCGGTACCAGGACACTTGGTCTAATATTCTTGGTCTTAAGACATTTCGTCTAACTGCACCTTTGGTCTATAATCCGACATTTCGACTAAAACGTCATGTCGTCTTAAGGGGGTCCGGCCGTCAGAGGTTTTTAAAAAATCGTATTTTTTATTATTCATTTGTGTGTCGTTGTATAGTATGTAGAATAAAATGAAAAAAAAATTAGAAAAAATTTATTTTTCGATTTTTTGGAATTTTTTGTAAGTTAGTGACTATGTTTAGACTATGGGGCAGGAATGCACTAACTGTAAGTTGCGAAACTTTGACGTTGATTTTCTCTGAACATTATTTTTTAATACAACATTTTTCTCAGGAACTAAATGCAAATGTTTGAAAATTTCAACATGTATATATTGAGTCTTAAAACTTTGCCCCTTTCAATAATACAGTTTTTGTATTACTTTTAGTTATAATAATTCAAACATGTGTTAAAATATTCAAAAAATGTACACTAACTACACCGATTAATTAAACACAATTAAATATAGTTTCCAACTACACAATTTGTGTAATGAAAGGGGGAAAGTGTTAAGAATTCAATTCTTAAACTAGGGGGAAAAATTAGAGCTCTAGCTTGTATGGTTATTTTAAAAAATGTACCTAAGTAATGGCTAATTTAACATACGTAAGATACAAACAGCCGGACCCCCTTTAGTGATTTATGTCTTAACCGTCAAGGCATGTAAGGGTCTCATAAGTATGTTACCACATCCATATAACAAAATTTATAGGTTTCCCTATGTTTATTATTGTTGATTATTATTGTGTATTGTAATAATATTGTCAATGTGGAAGTTCATAGAACATCTCAAGAAATATCAGAGGGACACAGAACTTATAATGACACAGCTTTCAGGTGGACATATTATCACAGTAAGGCGACCAATTAATAAGCGCTATCTAGCCAACCACCAACAAATTGAAAATATTGTACAAAATTATGAAAATTACAGGAATAACAATGGCATTACACAGTTTTTAAAAGCTGTAACTTACAAAGTACGTAACCTTATTTAGTGAGGAAGTTGGTGCCCGACGAGGAAGAAAATTAAATGATTGCACTACATTGGTTTTAGATTGATTGATTGATTGATTGATAACAATAATATTATGTTTAAGGCTATTCCACCGCGTTTTTCTATTTTCCAAAATATGCTACTTAGTTAAAATATAGTGAATGGCTTTGAAACATGGCTATTTTAGAAAATCAAAAATATTTTTTCCAAATTTTTCTGATCCGGTACACGGCCAATATAGCCACCTCAAAATAATTTCAAACTTCAATTCGCCAGGGCACATCATTCAACGTACGGTGTTGTGCTTTTGTGACATTAATTTTTAACTGTTTTTCTATGGACTGACTGAGAGAAAACATATTTATTTTAACAATTGTCTTTCCAGCGAATTTTTTCGTTTGGCGGTATTTTTTACCGATTTGTACCGCCAAACAAAAAAATTCGCAGGAAAGACAATTGTTAAAATAAATCTGTTTTCTCTCAGTCAGTCCAAAGAAAAACAGTTGAAAATTTATGTCACAAAAGCACAACACCCTACATTGAATGGTGTGCCCTGGCGAATTGAAGTTTGAAATTATTTTGAGGTGGCTATATTGGCCGTGTACCGGATCAGAAAAATTTGGAAAAAATATTTTTGATTTTCTTAAATAGCCATGTTTCAAAGCCATTCACTATATTTTGACTTAGTAGCATATTTTGGAAAATAGAAAAACGCGGTGGAATAGCCTTAAATATTTTAAATTTGAATTAACCTATTCTAAAATTATGTTTTATGTTAACATTTTGCCATTGTTTATAACATACATAAAAATAAAATAAAATGAGTTTCATTAATTCGTATGCATATAGTTTTTTCCTGTTCTAAAATTACGCATTTTTGAATATTTAGACTTTTGTATGTAAGAGATCAGACCAAATGTTTTCTTAGACCGCAATACATACAAGTCGAAATAACTGTAGAACATAAAAAACTAGATCAAATGTCCAGTTATACGATTTGCGGCGTAGACCAACGGACTGATTATACCAAATGTCCGTTGACAAAGAGTCAGCGCACCTACTCGATGATACAATATAGATTGAGCTGCTCACGAGTGTTGGAATATCATGTGCAGCAGTTAGTTCATCAGAAGCGGTTTGATTTACTTAGAGTTGATTTTAATTTGAGGTTCAATCTTACACAAGTCAAATCTAAAGCCAAATGGTAATTATAAAATCCATAAACAATACACTATATTATTGTGTACACTCAATATACTTTAAATAGGACATATTTGGGTAACGTTTATGTTAACTTGTAAAACGTGATTATTATATAGTGCTACTTCACTGCTAAGATTTGATGCAGTGTACTCCAGATTTATGAAATGTTACTATTATAATAGAGAATATTTTCTTTGTTTCTCTGGTAAACTTGACAGTCATATTAGTTAATTTTTAATCTTTACATGGCTTCTTGTTTCGTTATTTGAATTCTTAACAAGTTTCGCCTATAGTCATTGTGCACAAAACAGAAAGGTTGCACTTGTTCTAACTAAGTCAAGGTTATAAATATTGTAAGGCTGCGATATGGTATTCAAGTATTTGACGAAGTTAATTACAATTGTGTTTTGTACTCACACAGTACTTATTTAATAAAAATGTACTCGTGGGCTAAAAGAGCCTGTAACTCCCAATGCAATTATCTCCCAGCATTATGATTGTTAAAGTGGTTGTTAAGTCCATGGTTAAACTAACTAGACAGAATATCTTGTGTTCCTATCTTTTGTTTCTGTGACTATAACTACAACAACTAAAGCAAATTGTTGGTCGTGATAAAATCTATTCAAATGTACTGATAGAAAGTTCCAATATTAATTTCTGAATCATTTAGACAGTCATTTTTGTACAGAGGCGTATCTTTTGGGAGTTCAATTTCTTATGATATTGGGAGACAGTTTACTGAGCGAGTAATCATACAATTTAAAAGTAAAATTGAAGCAATGATAATGAATCAAATAGCAAAGAAGAATTGATGTTTATCATTTATTTGTGGTTCATTGTCTGTGTGTTTGTGTAATGGTAATTTCTCTTCATTAGTTCTTATTTATGATTTTGCTATTCTCTTTGGTCGTTCATTATTGTTTGGTTATGATATAATCAAGATATTTTGAATGATATTTTTCTGCCTTGACTGTCTGATTGCCGCCCACTGGTTGGCTTGCAACTTGAGTTAGGTGTCCTGCAACATTGCTGTGGTCAGTTTTTGACTTGGACAATTTCATATAATTATATGTCTGATATAATTATGTATTAGAGTCAAGATCTTTTGTACTTAATTGTTATCAAGATTTGAACACAAGAATGAAAATTCGCATTTGGTGGTTTCTTCAGCTAAAGTTTGATTACTCCCTGATTTTTAGCAAACCTCATATTCGTTTGAGTGGATGGGATCGTCTAATAAATCATTTTTCTTTTTCTTTTTTCCGCGTTCTTTTCTTTTTCTTATCTTTTTTCCCCACCCTTTTTTGATATTTGGTTCATTAATTAATTGCATTTAATATCCTTTTTGAATTTGTTACCAAAATTGTTGTGTTTTTAATGCATTGTTGTTGTAATATTACTATTACAAATATTTACTTAACTGTAGATCATTGTTGTGTCTGCATCTATGTGAATTTATTTTAGTTGTCCTCCTTTGTAAATCAGTTTTTAACTGAATAGGATAGACGTTAAATAAATAAACAAAATAATCAAATATCGATTGGTCATATTTGTAAATCAGTGTTTGTTTTTAATCTGTCGAAGTTGGCTGATTAGTGTACACTTCACATATTTTAAGACTAGTGAAAAGTCCAAAAAGTAAATACAATTATTTTGTACTTATTGTGCTAAACGACTTCATTTGTTAAACCTTATTTCTCGATTTCATTAGTCGGGAAAAAGGTAGGTGTTAATAAACATATGTGGAAATATATTCTGAAATTGAAATCCATTACGATCGGTTTTTGAACAGGGTTTTCCGAATGCCAGTCAGGCGCCTTTACCACTTGGCCACCGTCTCGAATGGATTTTGGATTGGATTTTATAATTTCTGGATTAATTTCCAAATAGAATCATACCACGATACAAATGTTGTGTAATGTAATGTATACAATGCATTACAATGTACAAAGTCGTTGTGCAGTAACTGTAATGTTTTGTTTATATGACTGTGTTGTTTTATGATGAGCTTTCAACAACAAATCAATTGATAATTTCTATAGCAATTAATATTACTTTATTTAATCAAATTATTCAATGTCACTCAAACAATAAATTTTGAAATAGATCTTAAAAGAGTAATGTTAACTCACACATAGACCTATACAAGAAACTTGTACAAGACAGCCAAGCTTTACACTAATATATTCAAAAGCATTGAGGTATAATAGAATAGCCAAGCTTGTTTACTCTTTTATATTTGCGAACTCCATTATTTCACTTTGCTTCATGACTCTCGCAAAGCTAGGAAAAATAAATTTGCAAGAACTTTCAAAAACATTATTTACAGCAATTTGTTGAAATTGTTTGCATTGTGGTAATTGTCGGAATGGAATGTGGGAAACGAATAAAATTGTATTACAAATCAATAATAATTAGTTTTTAATAAAATGTCGACAAGATTTGCAAGGATGCAGTCACGTGCATATATGTGTTAAGAGTTCTCTAAGAGTTAACTGTACATACTACATACTATGTTAATGCTTTTGAGTGTGTAAGGCTTGTCTGTTCTTTTTTTTATATAAGTTGTTTGTGTGGGATTGCATATAAGACTTGCTTAATTTGGGGACCTATATTACATTATTAAATGCATCTTTAGCATAGAATGGAATTGAATCAAAATAAATATCCCAAATACTATATGTGGTATTGCATCACAAAGTAAAGTTAAGCACAAACATCACGTGCATTAGTAACCTGGTTACCTGGAGAATGTATAGACTTAATTTAAATCAAACTTGGTTTTACACGTTTAACCTGAACCAGACCAGCCACTAATAGATCCCTGAACAACCGAATGAAACAATCGTCCTGCCACAGATTACACCACGTTCCAATCAGTAGATAACTCTTGCGGATATTTCCCCCCCCCCCCACCGCAACCACCCTACCCCCCACACCTGTGCGAGGCCAGCGCACGGGAAACATGGTCACTACAAAAACAACGGATTCCTAGACATATAACCTGGTTTATAAAGGAGGATAATAAATATACAATAGTAATTACAATATTACAATTTATAATAAGAAAATAATTTCAGAGGACATAATAAAAGAGTATTTATTTAAAAATATGATATGACATAAATTAAAACGAATTAAATAGAAAAGAAAGTAAAATATAAAGACAAGAAGAAATAAAAAAATAAAAACGCCAACAGTGAAATCGGAAATAAAAACAATTATTTGTTGCCAACCCAACCCAATAATTATAATTGTTATTATTTTTATAATATCAATTATAGAGGCTGTTATGGTTATCTCGTCTTGTATTTGTTTGTTTACAAAATATATTTTATATTTAATGTAAATAAATAAAAATAAAAAATAATTCATGCCATTGTATTTGTCCATTCTCTCACTCTTGTGATATTTAGATTGCATTTGTGGGCCTTTATGACTTGTTGTAAATAAAGTAATATCACATTCACTTGTAACATTACACAAGCGGGGAAACGAAGCAACTTTCAATCGAACTTCGATAAAAAGAATATAACATAAAAGAATACACTTTCAAATTTAGCTTTTGGTGGAGGTGCCGGGTATGAAGAGAGAACCAGAAATAAAAACACTTTCTGTCTGCAGAATATTCAAACCCGATTTTACTGGAGGTAACGGATATTTTTTTGTAAATTTGGGTGAAGCTTACCCGCCTCCTCCCCCCCCCCGTCTTCCAAGGCCACCAATAACATTCTGTAGAGCAATGCCAACAACCAGACCTGCAGTCGGTTCTTATCGTGAGCTGTGACACCAGCATCACAGACGGACGGACGGACGGACGGACGTTTTACGTATCTTCGCTACCTCATGTGAGAAGCGCATGGCTGAGTGTTGCCCAAATGAAAAAAATGTATCAATTTTGTTTGCATAAAATTTATCACGATCATATACTAAGAAAATAAAAATAGCGATCCCCAAAATAAATTTGTGACTGATTGACGGATATGTAAAGAATAAAAACTAGAAAAACCTCCTAGTTAAACATTCTTGTTATAAATCTATTAGTCAATATTATTTATATTTGGTTCATTAATTAATTGCATTTAATATCCTTTTTGAATTTGCTAGCAACATTATTGTGTTAATTAATACATTTTTGTTGTAATTTAGTATTTTAAAAATTTACTTAACTGTAATTCATTGTTGTGTCTGCATGTGTAAAGAGATTTATATATATATTGACCTCCTTTGTAAATAGTTTTTTAACTGAATAGGATAAACGATAAATAAAAACTTAATTAAAAATAAATAAATGTTGTCATTTTAGCCAACTGCATTTCTTAGTTTTCTGGTTTACAGTCAGTGTAAACTTCTTGAGTGTTGTACTGCGGTGTGTGTTTGTTGGGTGGTTGGGTGGGTAGGGTGGAGGGGGCTTTATTTTATAGTTAGTCTGTTTAGAAGACGTGCTATACAATGCATACAGATTCTAAACGTCACAAATATATGTTTTGAGTTAAAGTCAGAGACAAAGCCAAATTATGTCTTGCCCCAATTTTGAATAGGTACTTCGATTGAAATATTTTTTGTATTTAATAAATGTCTGGAAAATATTAAAATAAAACATGTTTAAAGTTAAGATATAATGTGTATTTAACAAATCAATCAAGAAACAAAATAGTTGGATACGAAGGTCAAGATTGCAAACACAACATCAAATCTGATAACAAAAAACTGTTCACGTTTCCTGTCGCGAGGTTGGCAACGCGCGACGCAATGACGAGCTCGCGCCGTAGTGCGGAGCGTCGCCGCTAGGGGATTTTTTATTGATTTTTCTCCTCGAACATTCAATCTCCAAGGATAAGAAAAATAAATCTTCTCCAACAGCTGTCAATAGAACGTACTGAATGCGCTTCCAAAGTGTAGGAGAGATAGAAAGAGAGAGAGAGGAGAGAGAGTGGGTGAGGTAGTGGGGGGGGGGGAGAAGGGTATTGATGAGATGTATCTGTCCCCTAGAATTGTCAATAGCACCAAACCAAGTCCTGCCGAGAGAACTGCATTCATGTTCAGAGAGTGTGTGGGAGAGAGAGAGAGAGGAACTGTTTCTTACCCCTGTCGTTAGTGCCCGGTCCTTGGGCCTCCTCCCCTCTTCAAGACGTACAATCCCGAGGGATGAAATCAGACCCGGCCAACGCTTGTCACCACTCCGCTGTACCGCCTCGACTGAAAGAAAAACCGGGATTTTTCTGTCAAAATGTGAAGAGCTCTGCCCTATGATTTATTCTTTTTTTGTTACTCTTTTATGATGTGTGATTGGTTGTTGTTTTAATTTTCTCGATTCAGTGAATAAAGTCATCATTATGGGGTCTATTTTGGCTTTGAAGGGTCGCTATTGAACTGGCGTGTAGTGCGAGGAGAAATCCACCCTCGTCTTTCTGTAGTCGTAAGAAGTATGCCTTCTTTCATCCCTTACAACTAAGTTTTCTTTGGCTAAGGTGGCGATCAATTCCCAACAAATCCCTCCTCTCGCCCTCTCATTGGTCCAGACACCAGAGGGGGCGGGGCGAAGCTCTGTGCTAAACTAAGGGAGCGGGATGCTAACGTGCGCAGCGCAACCAACCTTTAAAAAACAACCCCTTTTCATACCAACACTTAAAAATAACGGTTATATTACCCAGTAAAAATGAAAAACAGGTGATTTTCTTCATTGGTTTAATGTTTTTCCGCGAGTTGATGTTCCCAGTTTGAGGTGTAAACTCGTCGAAAGCTCTTCCTGACCTCCCGCGTTTTTAGCGGGGTCAAGTTTTGGGGGCGGGGTTAGAGGGAGGGGAAAGACAGATTTCAGAGTTTGAAAAATGTAAAAAGCCGCTTCGTTGAGCGTCGACTGCGTGAGAAGAAACAAGCCACAGGGGAAGCCATTAGTCTTCGGGTTTTTTCTTTTTTTCTTTGTTCGTCGTCGTTCTTGTTCTTCGCCTCCCCCCACTTCGCCTTCTTCTTACAGTGAAGATCTCTCCGGTTCCCATGGCAACGAGGGATGTAATCAATATGAAGGTAAGCTACTTAAGGGAAGGGGTGGCCGAGGCCAAGCCTCACCCCACCCCACCCCGCATTCTTAGACTTGTTCTTAGCTTTGCATATAGATTGGATGTTTTTAGTTGGGCCAGCGTCAGGGTATCATTTGTCATGCTGCCAAGTGGGCTTAGCGTTGAGGAGCCCTAGCTATGCTCTTGCGTACGTGGCGAAAAACTGACAGCCTGCATTAAAGAAAGGAAGTTTAATTTGCAAATTAATGCTGCATTTTGTACGCAATTAAAATGGGGCCCGCCTATTTCTTTATTGATTTTACAACTAAATGCATGTTATTCCCGCAAATAAATATTTTGTTGGGCTTAAGCTTTACAAGACAAAAAAAATCATTTAAAATGTAGGCCCTACGCGTCTCGTTGAAAACACTTCAAGACGGCATTATTGTAATAATTTCATTTTAATATCACTTCAATCAATACTTTAGAGATAATAATATTGTTTTATAATGGCCAATGCTTTATAATAGTGATTTTATGTCGTCTTATTTCTGTTTTATGTATCGATCTTAGACTCGTAGGCGGAGCCGAATGATAACATGCTACGGTTGTAGAGAGTTTATTTTTATTTTGTGGCGGTTTCGTTTGATAAACGCGTCATAAGCGCCTCAACTAGGCCTACGTGTACACAGCGACGGTCCCTATCTAATACAATATTGCGATATTGCATAGTCTATTAAAAATACCTAATAGGCCTATACATATCTTGGTAGAAAGTTTTTTGTAAACAGTCATTTAATGTATGTATTCCCGTAATAATTTTCATTTAATTTCTCAGGAAACATTCTGCCTGTATCAGGCCAAATTGCAACGTATTGTGTAGTAGTGTATTTTAGAGAAGTGGTAGTGTAATATCAAGGTGTCCGTGTAGGTATGGCGTAGTGTTCTTGTTTTGTGAGTGTGCTTTTGATAATATTGTCCGTTAGGTTTATTTTAACGAATAAAATAAAAACATGATAAGGTCTGTTTAAACTTTAAAGCAAAACTTGGTATTTTTTCTTTTTTATGCATGTTAAACGTATACGTGAGTCTATGTTATTATTATAAGTTGTCTTCTCTAAATATCAACCATTTTGTGACCTTTCTGACACCAAATATATACAAAACTAAAGCTATAATAAGTAAAAATGATAATATTGTGACTTAATACTGTTCTTTGAATATATAATTATATGTATTATTTAAAGAACAGTGTTTATATTATCATAATATTTAATAACAAAGTACCTAAATACTATATCTATTTTCTTAATTATAAGACATTAGTTATATAATAATTTGCAGTCAGTAGTCTACTTTGGCTTGATGATATTGAAACTGTTGCAGTGAACCCCACACTGAATAGTAATATAAGTTAGATAAAAACTTGATTGTGGTGCTGATAATTGATGAAAGCGAGAAAGTGAGAGAGAAAGCGAGAGAGAAAGCTAGAACTACATCGAGTCTTATCGGCATTTCAAATTACAGCTACTTTGTCTTACATGTCGTGAAACGCTTGTTGTTTTGTAAAAGATTTATTTCAAAATAAGATAATATATCCAGAAAGTTGAGTTCTTTTCAGGCTAAAATGTGCTTCATAAAGCTAAACATAATAAATAATATGTTGTTGTTTTATAAGGTATGCCCCATCATTGAACGTGGTTTGAGGCTTCTAATTTGTAAGCTCATGCAACAGAAACGCTCGATGCTGTGTCATCCATATAGGGATTGAAACATACCAATTGTTCAATCTCAATGAGGATAGGGTATATCCTAATTGTAACCTCAGGGAATTCATTTACCCTACCAAAGTATTTGTTAATTTAACATAGACCTAATGTATCCAGTGAGTCAATCGGACGTATAAATGCAGATAATGTATTTGTATATACAATAATAAGTAATCAAGTTGACATGTTGTAAAGCTCGCTCAATAGATGCGATTCTGAGATAACAATACACATTTTCCGTTCTGTTCACTATAATGTTAAGTTTATTTATTTGTTTTATTTTATTTAAACAAACAGCAATGAATAAAGGCGAGGGTTGTTCAAACGTTTAGCTATACAGATAAAATATGTAAATTACAATGCATTATACTGCACACAGTTAACAATTAACTGGTACTTACATCATAAACGAAAATATATTACTTCATGTATGTATTTGTATGCGTGCAAGTTAGTTAAGTATTTTCGTATTACTAGGGAAACGCCAAAGTCGTTGTTAAACGAGTGAGTGAGCCATGTGTTGAGTACCCGGTAACATTACTTTTCTTCCCCTACCTTAGGCCTCTCTAGCGGCTAGCCTATCATAGGCTAAAGAGGCGCATTATGGCCTAACAGCTGTTGACGCGCCCGTATACCAACTAAACTTAAAAAAAAGCTATTATTTATACGAAAATAATTATTAAACTAAAATGCAAATGTTCCCGGGTACTCAACACATGACTCGCTCATTCGTCTTAGAACGACTTTGGCGTTTCCCTGGTCTAGTTGGCTAAGGCGCCCTTATAACCGAAATGTGGGAGACGTGGGTTCAATCCCCTGGACGGGAAAGATTTTGTCATATCTAGATTGAATTAAAAAATTATTAAAGGGGCAATTAACAAAAAAAATATTTTTTACCACATGATCTATAGCACAAAACTACACTTCAATGACAGTTTAAAAAATAATATCTTGTAACTGATTCAACACGAATTTTTAAATTTTTTTGATCCAGAAATTTGCGAAAATTTGTGTTTTGGGAAATTTCTTAAATCGGCTTTAATCTGCTTCTTTTTTGGTCCACATAGGTACTAAAGCATCATACCAATCTAAAATGCCAATTTTTTACATCGTGTCTTGAAACTGTGCCCAAATATACCCTTAAACACGCTAAAATATGCATTCCAAAATCACAACCCATCTTGGTAATCAGCATATTTTGACCAAACTACTTGCCCAAATTACAAAACAAAATATAAAGAATTAACATAAATGGCTATAGAGAACGCCAATAAAGGCTAATATTTTATTAGATCAAAATTCTCCAAGGTCTCGGGGCATAAAGATCGTCCCCATGTTATTTCTTATGGGAGATTTTTGCCGATGGGACCTTGCTCGAAAAATGTCATGTTTGACAATTTTTTGAGAGGTCATGGTGGCCCCAATAATTTTTCTGTTAATTGCTAATTCATTACTAGTTAGCCTGAAGTGAAATATATTTTTTGAGTTCAGCGGTTAAATACCCCTTTAAACATGGTTTTGAAATGCATATAACGCAGTGTAGTCTATCATCTGTGACAATACTATGGAAAACATAGCCAGTACGAAATACGTGTAAATATTGCAAGGTTCACTCAATCTACGAGCGGAATTTGGGGGTACCTTGACGTTCAACATTTGATAGACCTTGCATGGGCACGGCATTTCACAGCCAGGTAAATAACAAACAAAAAATATCTTTTCAAAATCTAAACCATTGTCGTTAAAATAATTTCTAAACATTGGAAGTCTATTTTTCAATTAATCATTTCTTGTAGGTTTAAATCGCAATGAATCTTGCTGATTTTGTTAGCAGTTCTCAATAAACTCGTACCGGATGTCTGTTTAAAATTTCAGCGCAATCTGTTCAGCGATTTGGCTGATTTTCAACGTACACACACGCACACACGCACGCAGAAAAACAATAAGGGCCGTTTAAGTCGAATGGAGATCACTACGTTCGCTACGCTCACTCGTTCAATTAATATATCAACACACAATCAGATTTGTTTACTTGCCCCTTGGTGAAATAAAAGAAAACACGTTTTCTTTTACAATGCTAGTACTGCATTACACTTTCTCAGAACATGGATGGGGTTATGATGTATCATTTGTTATTCAAGCTGCAAGTCGAATGCGCAATCCACGCAGATAATGGAGTTGATTATATATGTGTAACGAGAACAATTAATTAATATCTCAACACATAATCGGATTTGTTAACTTGCCTATGCTTGGTGAAATAAAAGATAACGTTTTCTTTCCTTTTACAATGCTAATAACACGATTTCGAATGCATTCGTTTAAAAACTTGCATTATTTTTACAATAAAAACTACAGCTGTACATATATTAGTGTACTACTTTCTGCGGTTCAATCTCAAAGCACTGATGGTCAAAGAGTAAATTATTCTCTTTTGATTATTGATTTTCTCATTTTCAAATAAAAACAAGAAGATATTACTTTTTAGTACACCCCCCCCCCCCCCCCCCCCCCAACGGTCGACATATTTTACGAGTCAGATATACTCTTTTGTTTACAACGCAGCATTAAATTAAGGATCAAAGCTCCAGTATATTCGCTACTTTCGTGTCAGTCTGTCCGTCTGACTGCGAGTGTGTGTCAGCTTCACGATCAATATCGTTCAGAACCACCGGTTGAGATGTTATTTTTATTATTATTGACATTGATCTTCAACAAGGATGATACAGAATGTTTTTCCTGAACCTTGGGGTCAATAAGGCGTTTTTCAAGCATCACTGACACATACCCGGCACCTCCACCAAACACGATCGATTTCCAGAACAGAAACGTGTTTTTAACTTTGTACCCCTAGACGCGGCACCTCCACCAAACACGATCGATTTCCAGAACAGAAACGTGTTTTTAACTTTGTACCCCTAGTTAATATTAATGCTTGGAACCTTAACCAGCAACTATTGAACGGTGGAAAGAAAGGTATTATTTATTTCTACTTCTGTGTTTCTGTACGATCTGCAGATTAAGTAGGTTCGCTCACTCTTTTGGGCACCCCCCACACACGTGCATGTAAACCATATAGGAACCCTTTAGTTAGACACGTTGCAACATACACACTTAGGAACAAGGCCGAGTGGTCGTCATGGGTCATCGAGACGAGGTGCATGCTATAAAAGTATTGTATTTTCAACTGTTTTCTTCGACAGCCCAGTATTGCAAATACATTTGTCTTGCGCGAGACTGTTTCACAACGTAGTCCTGATTTAAGGTGTTGCTAACCAATCATATAATCACACAAATCACTATTTCTGTCCCTATTTTTCACGTTATTTATAAAAATATTTGTACAGCAGAAAACATGTTTGACTAGAAATGTTACAAAAATTAATTATAATTTTTAATTGATGTGGTGTTCTGTTCAACTGTTCAAGAATGAAGCTTTTTTTGCATATTGTAACTGAATATTTTTCTGAAACTTGTTCTTGCCCATCGGTCTAATAAACAATGTTGCGCTTATCAAAATAAATTTGTACTATGATTCCCTTATTTTTGTATTTGATTGTTTGATTTATAAGTTTACTTATTTAGTTACAAAAAACTTTTTTCCAAAGGAGACTAACTATACAATAGCATGGGTTTCAATACCTGATAAAGGATATACTTCGTAACTATATAACTATCATTCATAATCAACCACTGATTTTAGAACTGTAAAATTCTTAACACTGATGAGGGGGGAGGAGGGGGGGGGGTTATCGATCCATAGCCCCAAGAAGTCTTCTGCAAGGTTACCTCGCCAGTCACAGCAACAGTCCCATGCTCATCCAGTTTGAGAGAATACACCGCTAGTTTAATGTTCTAAATCTTGTGAAGCGACACCGATCTATAACATTGTGACGAGTGCACGGCTCACGAGTGTCTGAAGCTCCCCTAAGAGAGGGTAAGATTCTCCCAGCTCGTCTGTGAGGCTGGACCGTGAGACGCGGAGGCTGCAGAGCCGCTGGACCCGCTTGACCGCGTCTCTCGGGTCCACGGCTCCAGCATCCCCCCCCCCTCACCTACCAGAGCCGGACACTGTGGGAACCTGGGGCCGCAGCGTCTTCGCCAGGCGGCAGGGTGGGAACTCTCCAGACAGTTGCACGATGATGATGACTAGACTGCTCGAAGGATTGAACGAGACTTAAAAATATGCCACGCTCCTTCGTTTCGATATTAAGATCCTTCACGCTGACTTGTCTTATTTATGTAAGATCAAACTTTACTTCTCGATGCTGATTGTACTAAATAGAAGAAGACTTGTATTCTTGATTCTGAATTCTGAGTTTTAAAAAAAATTAGATGTAAGAGCTGACATCTTATATACAAGAATTGCCTTTCGTGATGATAATAATAGCTGACTATAGGCCATAATAAAGAGTGATCATGGTCTTCTTGGTGATCAAATTGCATTATCGAATACATTTTCGATCTACAGAAGTTAATTTCTGTTTCTTGAAGAAAAATTGTCTTATTAGGCAAAAGCCTATGGTAACTTTCGCTCTTGATTCTAGTTTGTGACTTGAATTTCAGTAGCTGACTTGCTGAGTTGTTCATAAATAAGCTCAAAAGCTTTCTGGATGTTAAACAAAATCTTATCTTCTGAAGCTACTCAACTTTTTTGCAGTAACAATCATGAAGAATATTTCTTTATGAAGACTTGTTTGCTTTCTTCTGGTTCATATTTCAATCTTCCAGAAAGCCTCTAGGTTCCGGGAACCCAAAAAGAGCCATATATTCTCCTAATACTTGCTGGAGTTCCCTTGTAGATGCTGACTAACCTTGCAGTACATCTTATTCTCAGATAGTTTCAACCTCGTCTATGCAGCTGCCAACACCTTGTATATCCTCACAGCGCCAAAGATTCGGGTGGAATCGATCGCTTGTGGTGGATACCTGGTCTAGGTTATCAAGTGGCTGCTATACAGTTGGTTGGCCCCACCGCATTACTATTCATAGCTGGCTGGATGACACCTCTAGGTGTTGTTACCGTAGAACGGACTGCACCGAGTAGACCCCGCCTACAACTTGTTACAGTGTGTGAGTGAGTGAGGCTGCTGTACCCGAGGTATCACAAGAGTAGAATTGTGTCAAGAGAACTTACTCTCATCCCCATCCTAAATGTGTTATGTCTGAAGTACAAAATGTGCTTTCAGTGTTGGCTCGAGCGTTAAGCGCGCGACTCTAATTCGGGAGTTTCCGGCTTCGAATCCCGTCGGGACCGACAATCTTGACTGAAGTTTTTTTTTCTGGGTTTTCCTCAGTCGTCAATTTCGAATGCAAGGGATTTAGTCCTCTTAAACAGCCCTCGGACATCCCTTCACAAATGTCCTATCCGCAACATACCTATAGTTAGATACCTGAAGAGGGGCATGAATTGCACCCTGGGTAGGCTTCCCACAAAAATGATTGTCAATTATTATGCTTTCCTAAAATGTGTGTGTTCACTATAACCACCACACTCACACATGGGGTGTGAGGTGACAGGAACACTGCTAGAGATAGCCACACTCGTATTCTGACAAACACAAGTAGAGCACCGTCAGTAAACCATGCTGTACTAAGTATAGTGGTGTGCGGATCTGGTCTTGTATTTGGAAGCAGACCAGATAATAAGATTAGTGTACACCGGAAGTTCGGGTAGAAAAAAAAATATTTTGTGAGAATGGTGGAGGTGCCGGTCCAGATAGTTAAATTTGATATAAAATGCCATTCAATGAAAATACAGACAAAAGAAAATGAATTGAAAGAAAATCTTAATGTAGGCTAAGCTTCTTCTCAACGAGTCTTTTCATTTCACTGACCGACCTGTCAAAACCTCTTAACTAAGAGATTAGGCTACTGCAACTTTTCACAACTTTTGTTTCAAATTTTATAATATTTTAAATCTGATCTGTCCAAGATCTCCCTGGTTTTCGTGGCTAATCTCAAAAATGTTCTTGTCATAACAACGTGTTTAAATTTACATGGATTTTTTTGCATTATTGATTTTTATACATGAAAGCCATGATTAATATAAGTATAATATAGATTTTATAAATCAATTCTTCATAACAACTGTAAATAATATTTTTGCAAGATTGCAATGAATATAATTCCCAAATATCAGACGATATCAATAGCGAGAAAAAATAGATTTTATCCATGATGGTTTTAATTTGTGTTTTTAATAAACTTATTTACTAGTTATAATTCAATTGTAATTTTATTGGAAGAGAAGTAACAAAATTGAAAACAACGTCCAACGTCCATAAACGTTCATGTTCTCTCAAAATACTCGTCTCTAGAAGGAAAACAGCCGAAGTTCTCATAATGCGTCCGCGAAATTCCACCTCCGACCTTCCAATTACTTTTAATTCGCCTTTGATAGCCCCCTGTCACAGATTTATCCCCTATCGATTCCAGTTAATGTCTCTGTCGGAACGTGGGCGATGTTTCACCGCGTCGCGTTTATTCCTATCATTAGGACTCCATGAGGTGCGAGGAGCGCCGGATTACCAAGTTAAACTGTCTCCGTGCTGTTATCTGGACGAGACGCCTCATTTCCCGCCCAGCAATCAAATTAGGCCCGGGCGAAATGCACAACAAAAGAACTCTTCCTTTGGAATTGTCAAGAACGGGTCGGTTAACGCACCCGCGTCCAATGAACACCCGAAGATAGTCGCGCATCTCCTAACTCAGACAAAAGCTTCCTGGTCGTTACACGCGCTGGACTGAAGTACGTATTTTTTATTGTTTAACAGATAAAAGTAATTCAAGTACTAATGAGCAATCATTTCTATTGGCGGCCGTGGCCATGCACTGAACATGAAAGTTAGTCGAGTAGGCTTGAATACATTTAAAGAATGCTTGAGACTGACGTATATAGAAAGAGTGTTGGAATAGGTGGCTTGAAGGGATTAACCCCCCACTACATGAGAGCATGACCGACAGTGACGGTGTGGTATACGCAATGAGGGGCCTACACTATTCTAAACTACAAAACAAACGCTACATATTTTATGGCTCATCACAATAAACCATCTTCAAGAAGAGAAACTAATAAAAGTAAATTTTTAGAACAGTATATACAGTCGAAATAATCGATTATTTCCATCCTCGGCAACGTATTATTTTCATAGCAACATAAGTGAATGAAAGGACATGTGTGCCTGTCAGGGTAGGAGTGTCCTAGATTCGTTAGCGGTGCCCTGACTACCCCTATCTATCAGGCTCATGACATGGAGAAGTCGAGTTCGAAACGACATGTGCTTCAGGTATGGATTGTCCGAGATTCGTCAAGCGGTGCTTCTGACACCTAACTATCAGGCATACATGACCTTGTGGGAAATCGCGTTCAACGATGTGTGCCGTCAGGTAGGTTCCGAGATTCGTCAGCAGTGCGCTGACTACCCTTTACAGCTTTAGAACGGAGAGTCTCGTTAGCATGGTGTGCTGTAGGGTAGGGGGTGTCGGATTCGTCAGCAAGTGCGCTGCTACCCTATTATCAGCTCATTACACGGAGAGTCGACGTTTAACGACTTGTGCTGTCAGTAGATGTCCGAATTCGTCAGCAGTGCGCTGACTACCCCTATCTATCAGGCTCATGACATGGAGAAGTCGACGTTTATATTGACACAGCACGGATTGCGACGTCGGACTTGTACCATGATTGCGAAATATTCGTGAGCGAAATAGTTAAGTAATTGATTGTGGTCTGTAAACGTGCGTCTCTGAGCGATCCAGTTTATTGGATAATGCCGGGCCTCCTTGTAAGGGATTGTCAGTGGCCTGTGCACGTCTAGCTTCAAACAAACGACATTTCCTCCAAGCAGTGAGGCGAGCTCCTTAATTAGAAAGGGGTCGGGTGCTAGGAGGGTGGGGTGGGGGTGAGGGGGGCGAACAAAGATGGCCGCGCCTTTGCGCTCAGAGGGAGGGGGCGACTTCTTAGTTCGAACAAAGTTATGTACATTTGAAATTGATTGATCTTGTGAGTGGGTTGGCTCTACACGAGGCTGGTGTGACGTCACGATCTCGGCAGGGTGCTCGTGTCCCAAGTCACGGAGAGTGACCTCACAGATAAGATATTGACTTTATTGATTGGCTGCAAGGAAGCAATCATTCACATGTTTGGGTATCGTTCAAATGCTTTGAATGCTTTGAATAAGCAACAATATAAAAAGATAACATAAAAAGTGATTGTAAGTTTTATGAAATTTCTCCCACAATCTTCCAGGCGTATCTCATAAGTGATCTTCTGATAGCAGAAAATATGAACAAGATACCAATCAAATCAAATCACAATCTTAGGCTACTCAAAAGTGATATTACTGTACAGAAAACCTTGTCAAAATAAAACGAAAACACTCTTAGTTTTATTCGTCATCCGTGGATGTCGCGCTGGGTTTACCGGCCACATTAAAAATGAAACTTTGTGTCAATCGTAGTAAATGCTCGATCCCGAGTATTTGCCGAACTGTGTTATATAAAGAAGTGTCGAGGGGTGGAACTAGTGCGTGAAATAATCCCTCTCTCTCTCTCCCTCTTTCTCTCTCTCTCTCTCGCCCTACATCCCGCGCTTGTCCGTAAATATCTAATATTTACCCGCGATTCCACATAAACGTGTGACCGGCTCCAAAGCATTAGAAGATAAAGTGGTTATTATATGGGATGCCCCGATGTTTCGTAGTTAATTGTCAGACTTTGTTAGTGAATCCGATTCGCATAATTTTTTTAAGCTTTAATTACTTTGTTAAATGATATTGTTTTATTTTACAATCCTTTTCATTAAGTTCCACTATTTAATATGTAGCTTAACCATTTTTTGTTATAGTTTGTAAAAAGTGTTGTTTACGATATTTTACGATCTAATGTTTCTTCTTATTATTGTTATTTCTAATTAATTAGTATAATATAGTTCGTTGTAATATTATTAAAGTGTTTGTCATAATTTAGTCGTCTTGTAAAAATGTAGTTTTAGTAATTTTAGATTTTAGTTGTGTAAGTGTAGACTACAGACAGGTAGGCCTAAGTAATAACACTAATTAGTTATCTGTAGTAAGCGATTACAAGGGAAGTCAGCTTGGTGTGGTATTAAATTAATTAATGTTTTCTTGGTTGTAAGAAGGAAGTGAAACGCCTAGTGATACAGTTATGATTTCAATATAACCGGCCAAGCTCTTCAGCCACAAAATCAATATCCAGCACAGGGTGTTCATGCAGGGTGCGCACACATTGACTTACGTGCGCCCGCTTTCTTGGAGGGAGGGCCGAGGGTAGTCAAGATGGCTGCCGTATTGGGCGAGGCTAAGACTTCTTGGATCGATATCTCAGCGTCGCGACGCTTGCCGGCCTTGGAGACGCCGACAACATCTTCTCGCGAGCTGAAACACGAGGAGAAATACTAAGAGTTTAGCTTGGGTGGAGAACTGAAATTATATTCTGCAATCATTCCAAAGA
Source organism: Sweltsa coloradensis (assembly GCA_024449915.1). Taxonomy (NCBI): domain Eukaryota; kingdom Metazoa; phylum Arthropoda; class Insecta; order Plecoptera; family Chloroperlidae; genus Sweltsa; species Sweltsa coloradensis. The sequence goes on from JAMZAV010002684.1 coordinate 181,059, forward strand.
TTTCTTCTTCCTTTGTATATGACAAATAAAATTTACAGTTTCACACCCATTGGACAAAAACAATCAAACTTTTTATCTTACACAAGCAATTTAATTAGATCGGTTTATTACTTCATTCCACATCCATCTGTTTGTCTTATCCAAAGAAAGTTTTAAAATGACAATTACCCATTTCTTAATTATTTACAACTAAAACTTCCTTACATAACTTTGATAGTTTTCTATCCACATACAGCTGTGGTTGTTTTATCAAATGTTTGTAGGCCTATTTATTAATAATAATGTCTGCCAGTCGAAGAAAGGTGAAACCTTTAAAAATATTGAGGTAATTAAATAAGATTGTTCCACCCAATAATGATTAAGTTAATTTAACAATGTTAAAAAATAAATAATATACTACAGCTTTTGAGTGTTTCGTGTGTTTGATGACATTTTTATTGATTTGAAACGTCGACAGAAAAATATCATCAATCGTTGAATACCACCGCTACAAAACAACCCGAGCAATAAAAATGTCACAATATTGTTCTACCAAAGTTTAATTTTTTAAACAAGACGAAATATTGATCAAATACATTCACGGGGATATGTTTTGTGTGGACCATGACTATGAGAGATTAGACAAAACCTTGATTAAGATTTTTACTTGTTACGATATTTTTCCGTTTTAAAATTCACTATTATCCGTATTGTAAAAACTTGTAGACTAAGATTGCAAATAAAATATATGTATTAACAATTTGTAAATAACAAAACGTACATTAGTACACTCGTTTTGGTACAACAAACACATTTACCAAACGGTTATGTTTTCAGGGTAAAACATATGTATATATCAATACTTTATGGAAGCTAATAGGCCAACTTTCAGACATAGTAAAACTCAAGTAATATCTAGCTCATCAGCTGTGGTGGATTTCTATTTCATTTGGCCTAGATTTGTTATTAATGAGAATCGAGCCTTTTTGCGTCAAATGTTGGAGAAAATACTATAAGTTTCGAGTTGTGTTGCAGAAAACAGCAGAGAACAAAATACTGAGAATAATACGCGGTTTTGGTGGAGGCGCCGGGTCTTCGTATCGTATTGTTATTTTCTAAAAAATACTCGCTGATTTATCTTACTTATTGAACTGAACCAAGACAAAACCTCAAGGTTAAGAATTTCTCCAAATATTGTGTAATGGAAACGTAGAACATCATTTTATAATAGTATATCCCGCGCATACTATCGAAATTTAATTATTAATATATTTGTTTATTTATGTTTTATGTTAAAATTTTAACCCATAGGAATCTCGTACTGTCTTACGAGTCAATACCTCACTAGCGATGATGTGGTCTACAGAGCTAGCAAACATATTTTGTTCACCTTCTTATTACAAGTATAGTTTCTAAGCGTCCTCACAGCAGAACAGAATCAAAACATACATCAGTTTCAGAGCTAGCAAACTATTTGTTCACTTCTTATTACAGTAAAGTTTTCTTAATCTCACGCAGGAATCTCGTACTGTCTTACGAGTCAATACCTCACTAGCGATGATGTGGTCTACAGAGCTAGCAAACATACTTTGTTCACCTTCTTATTACAAGTATAGTTTCTAAGCGTCCTCACAGCAGAAGCAGAATCAAAACATACAATCAAGTTGCATTAACGTGATTTACATTATTTCGCAAAAATCAACTCAAAATCAACTCATCTGTTATTTAAATATTTAATGATAATGATGTTTTAATAACAGATGACAAATTAAAATAAATGCTCAGTATACTGGGCACATTCTCATATTAATTTCAATGTAAGTCTAAACACATTTTATACTTTAACTGGTAAAAGGGTAAAGCTTTTCCAATAATTTAAAGTTCGTTTTTCAACTAGTTTGAAAGTAATAGTAAATTCAGCCAACCATACAAGTAGTCCTAGAGGCGAGGTATAAGGCTCCTTGCTTGGGGACAGTCTAGTTCTCAGATCGACTGGACGGTCCGTGTACAGCGAGACCTATCGACCGATGAAGTACAAGCGACGGTAATGATGAGGAAACTGCGGTAAGCCCTGCCTGCTGAGAAGAGGCAAGGCCTAGGTCCCATCAGCCCTCCCTGGCATATAAGTTATAGTCACTTGTACTTCACGACATCCCACTAGGCCTGCCTGCTGAGAAGAGGCAAGGCCTAGGTCCCATCAGCCCTCCCTGGCATAAAGTCACTTGTACTTCACGACATCCCACTAGGCCTACATGTGATGGAAGTAAGAATTCAATCTTGACACGAAACTGATTATATTGACTTATTTTTACGCTGAACTCATCAATATCCTAACAACAAAGCATCTAACAAAACAAAAATTTAAAAAATTGAACTGTAGAAATAAATATATTCACTGTCAAATATGTAGCAGAATATTCTCATACCGTTTCGTTATTGTTTTATGTCAACAATTACCTACACGTTTTTTTTTAATTTTTAGGCCTCGTGTATATTCTATTTAAATCTTGATCCATTATTTTATTGGAAACATTTAACCATTAGAAAATGTTGATTTTTTCCAACAATTAAATGCAAGTGTAAATAAAGTGTTTTTACAATTTATCCCTTTGTCAACACTCTTGAAAATGCATATATTTGAGAAAGTATTTTTACGTTATATATTGTTTTTAGTCTTATTAGTAAAATATATTGTCGTGAATATTACCGGCGCGTCTTCAGAGTGCCTCGCCACTAGGCCCGTGATGTTGCTGTGTAGCCAAGACTCCGATCTATCTCACACCGCCCTGTAAACATGAACCAGCATCGTCAACATGTGCTCGCTTTTTCCGCCACTTTCAACTGGGTTTTAAGGTCACGTGATTGATCGCCCCACCCGACGCCCCCCCCCCCCCCCACCCACCCACCAGAGCGTGGCACAAGTTTGTTTTTGCCTCGTACGGTTCGGTTTCCAACCACAGCCAGAGTTAATCCCATATTTACTACATCGCTTCACCGAAATCTCAATACGCGTCCGCGAGGAAATAGCCATTTTTGAAATTTGTTTATATTGAAAACAAAATGTTTCCAGTTTAACATACCCCAAACATAGTAAAAAGTAAAACTGTGGCTCAATCAAGGATAAAATCCAGAATCTCCGGATCTACAACATCATTAAAGCGATCTAATGTTTTTTTTTTAAACCATGTTTATGCACCAATATTGTTTGTATCTGTCATTCCATAAACAACAATCACCAAAATTCTCTTCATAACAGTTGAAATAATAAACTAAGTAAGAGCATAGATTCCACTCACGATATTAGAGCCAAAGCCAGCCATTGTTGTGCCAATATTTCGTACCTGTGAGTGTACGCCCTATGTACGAGGCATTACGCCTTGGTTAATCAAACAATAGGAGCTTAGAGCAAGGGTAGGGCGAGAGGGGAGGGTGAGGGGAAGGAAAGTGTCTTCTCTAATGGCAAGATATAAACCTATATTATCCTGCAATGATGTGCCTTGTCTCTCTCTCCGCTAATAAACTTACATTAATATGCATATGAACACGGGCGAGCTAGTCAGATACTGGTCGAGTATAGCTAAGTAGACGCCTCGATTACTTGTGTAATTTAAGTGAATATAGCAGTGATGTTTTCCTACATTGTTGACCGGCAAGTTTGTACTTTAATTCATTACATTTCCTTTCATTGGTGGGGTTTATTTTGCAGCTGACATTATTTAAATACAGATGATGAAGTATAAGTATATTATTCTGATGAATTGAAATGGGGTAATATAGGAAATACGGACTTCCTGTTTAATATAAAAATGTATTTATTTCAAAATGTTCTTAATTCTTAAATAATTTTACCTTTCTAAATAGGTATTCATAGCTGGACACGATAGAGGACAAATAAATAATTTGATAATAAATATAAATTGTTTTTAATTACTAAAAAGTATAGAAACGGAACACATTGCGGTTCCTTATGAAATTAATTTAAATTACCCTATCTAAACGTGACTCAAACACAACACATAAAAAGGACATCATGCCTAACCATAAAATAGAAGAGAATAAAGTCCAAGGAAAATTCAAATATTTGGTGGAGGCGCCGGGTCTAAGATTATATATCATTTTCACTAAACTTATAGTAAAGTGATCATTGGAAAATCTTTATTTTTCACGATTTTATATATTTATGTAAAATATTACTAAATATCAAACATATCAAACATAAATAATTATTACTTCTGCGTTAGAAATGATTATATTAAAACCTACGTATTAATTACAATACTAAAATGAAATATGCTTTGACACCGGTGAACCTGTACTTGTAAGCTAGGTAAGTTCTTAGGTATTGTACTCGCGGAACTGAAGCCTTAACCTTTCTAAAGATGATTCAAATCAAACAGAGAACATAACCAAGGACATAATGCCTAAACATAAAAATAGAAGTTAATGAAATCCAATAAAAAATTCCCAGACCGTTGGTGGAGGCGCCGGTTCTATGATTATTCGTAGTAATGTAACAAAAATAATAAGTGTGGGCATTGGAACACCTTCACGTAAGTAGATTTCACATGAGTGAAATCTTTTTAAATGTCAAATATTAATTAATGCTACCGAGTAAAAAAAATATTTAAATGACAATGATCAACGAACCAATTACAATACTAAAATGAAATAAATAAATTCATATTATTTAGAGTCTACCCACTCAGTCACAGAACTGGTTGTCAGTGGGGGGTATTAAATTTAAAGCAAACCAAGCCAACCGTGTAGGCGCCGTCACTTAATATTAAACTAGTTATGTTCGTGAGTATCGTGCTCGAGGTACTGGATGCCTGACGATTGTCCTCGCTGCACGACGCGTCAATCAACAGGTCCGACGCTCGTACGCGCGTCACGTGAGGCGTGAGGCGTGAGAGCGTCGCGTCCAGCCGAACAACGGAGGTGGAAAATATAATCCTCATTAATTGGCACGTTAAGTTTCACAACTGTTATACGCTACGCTGATGATTCAAGGCGCAGCTCACACGGCTGAGCTGGGAGAATCTGCGTGTGTGTGTGTGGAGAGAGTCCATATAGAGCTCTGTGTATTATGTAACTCCCGCTCGATAGACTTGGTTGGACGAAATCACGTATGTTTTTTTTTAAGAATCTTTTTTTGAACAATAAGATCATTTGTGTTAAAGTTCATAAACCTCACAAATACATAATTTTCCGTCCATTTCACGTCTCACAATAAAAACCGAACAAACCTCTGATAAAATGCGTTTTTTATTGACTTTGACCTTCACACACATAATGTTTTGGAACCCGCCTGGGTCTACCCCCCCAGAAAGTTTGAATATTCATGTACTCGGCACTCCCACCGTAATTGAAGGCTGAAACAAGCGTGGTCTTATTTTATTTACCTCCTTTACTCTGTTTTGTAGTTAATATGTTTCTATTTGATCACAATCTCTTAATCAGCTCATCAAAAAGGTTATCTCCAGCGGTCATCCTGCTTCCCGTACAATAAAATCCGATGAGTTGATATAGGTAGCGAGTTTCTAATTGAATATCGCGGCACATTAGTTCACTCTGAGAACGAAACGATTACATCTAATTGGCCCTTAACACATTTTAAATAATACATCTGCGGGCGGGTGCATGAAATTTGATTAACGACGGAGCTCGCGCGGGGTTTTCTATCGGACCACTCTATGTGATTGGTAGAAATTAATAGAGTTATCAAGCGCGTGTTTATTCGTGGATTGCCTACAGCCTTGGCTCTTGTCTAATTACGACACCTTCCTAACTAGATTCATTACCAGTTTAATCACCGGGCGGGCGAGGATGGTGCACACGGGCGCGCGGGTCTCCTCTCAATGTCGGACTACTCTGATCTTATTTTCACATAATGCGCGGGTGTTACTAACTCGGATGATTGTTCCTCGTTGAATAAATATAAGTTATTCATTAACTTTGTTTTAAGCTATATTGCTACAATACAAGTCACATAATATTTTACAATTTCATCTTTTCCACATAGATACGCTTAATATGATTTTTTTTTTTTTTTTAATTTACACTTATGTATAATATAATATATTGACCCTTTTACATCTAAGTTAAAGTTATTAGAGACAACACGTGGTGTTATATGAGGATGGAGATTAAATTAAAAGATCAATACTTAATCGAGGCATTTAAGACTATGTACATGTTGTTCCATCCCACACCTGCACTTTATGAGGATTGTTGCTATAGGTTGTTAATAAAATGTGTCATAAAGTAGGAAATTTACATTCTAGGGATTGTTAATAAAATGTGTCATAAACTAGGAAATTAACATTCTAGGGATTTATTTTTAAATTGAAATGGTTTTAGTGTAGCAAAAAGAAAGTCAGAAATAAGGGATGTAGTCAACTTCCAAAACGTGTTAAAAACCTCTAAGTTTAGTTTAATAAACAATACCTGACCGACATAGATCGTTGAACGCGCGAGATTCTGCTAAAGTGGTCGCCGGATCGATACCTACAGTGGCAAGTTTGACAGAAAGTTCCTCCCAAGTTATCTTCAGACGATATGTGAATACTATGGATGAGAAGACCAACACCCTCCTAGATAAAAGAAGAGAAATTGAGCCCAGAAAGTTAGCTTCATCTACGAGGCGCCTATGAAGGGTGATCGTAGCAACCAGCCGTAGCGAGGCCCCGACTTGAACCGTCCGAGTCATCCAATAGAACGGACATTCCTGAATTGTATTCGAATAATTAGACGTGTTTCTGTGAAAACAGTTCAACCAAAAATAATGGCCGTTATATTTCCGCCATGATATTTACGTACTAATAAAACGTTTCATCTCGTGTTTTGATTAAGTTAGGACGGCGCTTATTTCTGAATCATTAATTCCGAGTGATCCTGCGCTAATTAGAGCAACACACACACACACACGGCAACAATGAATAAAGCCGTCTGGCGAGTGAGAGATGGACTGCGGGCCCTCGACCGCCGACCACTGGGCCAGGCCGCGAGAACACTTCGTCCCGAGGAGAGAAACAATTGTACCGCGGCGTGAGTGACGCGGGCTGGCCTGCTCACGCGCTCGCTACCACCACCAACACTACAGCTCAACATAACAGCGAGTTGATAAAGAAAGAAACAGAGAAGAAGCACGAATTACCCAACTGTAAACTGTTGAATTAATATAACTTACAACACTTTTTTTCTTTCCGCATTAGACCAAACCATAATTGTTTGCTCATACGATTCATTTATCTAGAGGCTAGCTTCTTATGAATGATCATTTCTATAAAATAAACTTCATGTAGGCCTAACCCATATAATTATAACTTATACGACATTTAAACACATTTCACGCAGATTATTATTTGATAAAACAATGCACACGAATAGTGTCTTAGATCCCGACGTCTTAAGACGGTGACGCACAGTTTCTTAGACCCCGACGTCTTAAGACGGTGACGCACAGTTTCTTAGATCCCGACGTCTTAAGACGGTGACGCACAGTTTCCCCGACGTCTTAAGACGGTGACGCACAGTTTCTTAGATCCCGACGTCTTAAGACGGTGACGCACAGTTTTCCCCGACGTAGGACGGTGACGCACAGTTTCTCAGATCCCGACGTCTTAGGACGGTGACGCACAGTTTCCCCGACGTGTAAGACGGTGACGCAAGTTCTTGATCCGACGTTTAAGACGTGACGCACATTCCGACGTTAACGTGCGCCAGTTCAGATCCCGAGTCTGCGGACGACATTCCCCGACGTTGGACGGCGCACATTCTAGTCCCGAGTTAGAGTGGGGGGGGGCACCTGGGGGCGCAGTTCGCGAGGCGGTGACGACAGTTCCCCGACGTCTTTGAACGGTGGCGCACAGTTCCGCGTTTAAGACGGTCCACAGTTCCTCGCAGATATATCGAGATACCGACGTATCCAACACCCTCGCCCGGCCCTGCCTGCCAGGACACCGGAGAATGAAGATGCGACTGAGATGTCCGAGGCTGGTCTCGCAACCTGCCCGGCCTGTCAGCCGGTTAGCCCAGGTCGAGGCCCGACAAACCGGAATCTCGCGGCCCGGGTGACGAAACAGTTAACAGTAATGGGGTCTGACCCGATGCTAGGCCAGACAGATGGGCTCACTCTCCGTAGAGATACTTGATCACATGATGACCGTGGAATCATTATCGAACTGTTCATTGTACCTAGGTCTGGTTTTGTATATCGACAACAACTCCCCGACACAAATGTTCGGTTGTATGATATTGTTTGTTTTGTAGTAGAGTGAGCTTGACTGTTAAGTGGAGTCAGTTTCATATTTGTCTTTTATGTTTTCTGTTGATTACTTTACAGATCATCTAGAACTATTCACAGGTTTAGAAACGTAAAACCTACATAATATTAGTCATCTTTACACCTTCACTTATAAGTGTACCGTAAAATGTCACATCCTGATTTAGTCACACAGGGTTTTTGTTACAGGTTTTGTTGGTAAAGTTCAGATTTGAATTATTTATTGGATATTAAGGTTTTCTTGTGCTGAGTTTAAACCTTACTCGAAACTTGAAAGATCTATACCAGGTAGCTTGATTATGCTTTTTAAATGTTTGCAATATAGGTAAGGTATGTAGGTGAACACAGCAACATGTTTCACAAGTAGAAGTATTACAGTATTAAGTAGTATAGAGTATTCTGTAACTTTCTCCTAGATACCCTTAGACACCAAACACCATCTACTATCCCAACATTCTTTACTTTTTTAACTCCCAGTGGTAGTTGTACTGTAGTTCTAGGTATGTAGTTGTTGTGGTACGTACCTCACACGTGGCAGTTGGCCACTGTACGGTTTTGTTCATACTAACGTACAAGTACATATTATCTTGTAGAATGTGTGTCGCATGCCAAAACTGCAAGTTTTTTTATTTCAAATCGAAACACGCTTACAGATTGTGCTAAGGTAAACTAATTGGTTAGACGTTCGAAATCTTAAGACATATTCTCCATTACCTGATTCCTAACTGATCTCCAATAAGTGCGAACAACAACAAGTTTGGACAAAAAATGAAAGTTATTTTCACTTTTGTGTGTAAAATCTCTGCTTGCATTTAGCATCTATGCAAATAAATATTTGCGGAGAAAAATTTCATCGAGCATTTTCTTATATTCTTTTATATACGAGGGCTTTTTTCTTTCTCTAAGTTTAGATATCAACAAGTGGGGTCAAGATCAAAAAAATATTTCACCAACGAGCTATTTAAAAAGAAAAAGAAAGTTTATGAAACGTTCGCAAAACTATTATCAAATCAATCTTTTTGTCTATGACACTTAAATTATACACTATTTATCTTTACTAATATAAATTTAATAGTTTACCCTAAAACCAAGAAAAATGGTCTTCTAATGACTTAAAATAACAGTATGACACAAGAGCTTTTTATTTTCAAGTAATGCTACTTTTGTCTCATTACCTACGATTTCTAATTGGTTTGGGTATAAATTTGCTTTTCACATATTATTAATTGTTTATGTTTACATTCGGTGTCACCGAAGTGATGGTTTTCCGGTTAAAAACATTAATGACAAATTCGATGATCTTATCATATATCTATGAAAATTTATTTTTTATTAACTTAATAATATTGACTTATTGTCAGAAGGAATCGTGCACGAAAAATGATAAAACTGTATTCTCGTAATCAATAACATTATTTCTCCCAACTGCTATAGTTTATCAGACTGTGGCTCGAGTAACTTTATGAAATAAGTTTATTATCAGCGTGAAGAACCTCGATAAGACCTCGTGTTATTTGTGGCGTCGAACACGGAAGTTTTTACGAAGCCTCACTATGTAGTTCTCTGGTGTAGTGCACAATATACACATAGCAATATCTAATGGCCACGTCGTATTTTGGCACAGTTACAAAACCGCCCTCCCACACGGAGTGAATACTTGATTGTAATATTCAAACACGGGCGTATTAGTTAATTTGTATGTGTTGGGTCAACGATTTGCCGGCGTTATCTTCATCTTGTGCGATAGCGCGGACTTACCGTCCGGCCGGCCAATAATTCCGTACACAGTTCAACTGCAGGGACGGTCGGTTATATTGTGGTCAGAGTTATTGAGGCAAACAGTTCTCGGGGCTCCCTGGGGACAGAGGCTGCCAGCAAGAAGCAGCCGCCATGTTGGTATTAGAGTTATTCGTTCTTACGAATATTGGCTTTGTCGATAATAGGGCGCCACAATCGAGTCATGTGGTCAAAGCTGTTTGTGCACTATACGGTGTTATCAGGGGTCCTCAGAGCAAGCCTGTCGGGACGCTCAACAATGTGTGATTACTTAGCCCATTCCTTAGAGTAGAAGATAATATACAACCTACAGTTTGCTCACTACCTTTAACTGTTCTACCTTCTAAATACATATAAGATCACCTCTTACTTCTCTATTTGACATGCTCAATAATCTGTATACTTCTAAGAATACACGAGGCATAAAGAAAACAAAGTGGCTTTTAAAATGAAAATGTACAAATCTTTAATGTCCCATTATAAGAAATTAACACCAAACTTTTCATTTGACTGCAAATTGCAATAGTCCATTTTTGACAAGACAATTTCGAAGTCTATAACCTTCAAAATTTAACGATTTTCGGACCAACCCAAAATTTAAAATTCTTATTTTATAGAGGGTTATCTGTAGTTAATAAAACCACCATTGGTTTCTCTCTTACCTCTTTTATAAGAGGCAGAGAGGGCGTTTAATACAATCTCATGCATATCAGATTGTTCATTTTATTATCTGAGTAAGAGACATATTTATGTTATGTTGTTATTTTGATGTTCGTTATTGTTTCATTATAAGAAATTAACAGCAAACTTTTCATTTGACTGCAAAATGCAAAAGTCCATTTTGACCCGGCAATTTTGAGAAGTCTATAGCCTTCCAAATTTTAAGATTTTAGGACCATCCCAAAAATTTCATATCTGTGTCTTTATTTAATAAAGTGTTGTCTGTAGGTAATAAAATAAGCATTGTTTTCTCTCTAACCTCTCTTATAAGGGGCAGAGAAGTCGTTTAATAACATCTCATGCATAGCAGATAGTTTATTTTAGTATCAGAATAAGAGACATATTTATGTTATGTTGTAATTTTTATATATTCGTTAATGTTCCAATATGAGAAAATAACAGCAAACTTTTCATTTGACTGCAAATTGCAAAAGTCAAGTTTTGACAAGACAATTAATTTGAGGTCTTCAATATTTTTTTGATTTTCGAACTATCCCAAAAATTTAATTTTTGTGTCTTATTTAATAGAGGGTTGTCTGTAGACAATAAAACAAGCATTGGTTGGGGCAGAGAGGGCGTTTAATAAAATCTTATTCATATCAGATAGTTCATTTTAGTATCAGAGTAAGGCACATATTTATGTTCTGTTGTAATTTTTATGTTCGTTAATGTTCCATTATAAGAAAGTTACAACAAACTTTTCATTTGACTGCAAATTGTAAAAGTTCATTTCTGACCAGACCATTTTGAGAAGTCTATAGCCTTCAAAATTTAAGATTTTCGGACCGTCCCAAAAAATTCATATTTGTGTCATTTAATAAAGTGTTGTCTGTAGGTAATAAAACAAGTATTGGTTTCTTCTCTAACCTCTGTTATAAGGGGCAGAGAGGGCGTTTAATAAAATCTTATTCATATCAGATAGTTCATTTTAGTTTTAGAGTAAGGCACATATTTATGTTCTGTTGTAATTTTTATGTTCGTTAATGTTCCATTATAAGAAAGTTACAACAAACTTTTCATTTGATTGCAAATTGCAAAAGTTCATTTCTGACCAGACCATTTTGAGAAGTCTATAGCCTTCAAGAAAGTTTGTATCTCTGATTTATAAAAGTTTAAAAAAAAAATTAGAATTTTCGGACCATCCAAAAATTTCATATTTGTGTCATTTAATAAAGTGTTGTCTGTAGGTAATAAAACAAGCATTTGTTCTTCTCTAACCTCTGTTATAAGGGGCAGAGAGGGCGTTTAGTAAAATCTCATGCATATCAGTCATAAATTTTAGTATCGGAGTAAGGGTCATATTATGTTATGTTGTTATTTTTATGTCCGGTAATGTTCCATTATAAGAAATTAACAGCAAACTTTTCATTTTACTACAAATTGCAAAAGTCCATTTTTGATCAGACAATTTTGAAAATTTTACGATTTTCGGACCATCCCAAAAATTGAATTTTTGTGTCGTATTTTATAGAGGGTTGTCTGTAGATGATATAACCACCATTGGTTTCTCTCTAACCTCTCCTATAAGGGGCAGAGAGGTCGTTTAGTAAAATCTCATGCATATCAGTCATTAATTTTTGTTTCAGAGTAAAGGTCATATTTATGTTATGTTGATATTTTTATGTTCGTTAATGTTCCATTATGAGAAATTAACAGCAAACTTTTTATTTGACTGAAATTGCAAAAGTCCATTTTTGACCCGACAATAATTTTGAAAATTTTACGATTTTTGGACCATCCCAAAAATTATTTTTGTGTCTTATTTAATAGAGGGTTGTCTGTAGATAATAAAACAAACATTGGTTTCTCTCTAACCTCTGTTATAAGGGGCAAAGAGGGCGATTATTAAATCTCATGCATACCAGATATTTCATTTTAGTATCATAGTAAGGGCCTTTGGACAAAATGTTATTATACATATAATTATTTTTATAATTATAAGTGTTAAAATTTAACTAACTTTTCAACAATAAAAAATTTAAACGTTACGGTTTCAAGATAAAAAATCATGAGTATGCGACTTAATAAATATATAAAATAAAGAAGTTTGCTTACTTGATAAGATCATTAATAGAATAGTTCGAGTCGAGTCTGCACGATGTTTGGTTTCGGTGATTCCTCACTTCTCTTCGTTCATCCTGCAGCGATCTGTAAGAGAAGCCACGAATAGGTCAGTCCATCAGAATAAACAACCCAAACCGAGCAACTTGGCGACCAACAAACTCGTACACATCATACGAGTTGGTTCATGTGTAACAGTATCTAATGTGAAAGTTGAAGAATGTTCATATGAGTTTATATGTGAATTTATTTAAGGCCACTGACAGGAACATAGTTCATATATGCTATATTTTTACATAGTCTAAAACATGGTAGTAACAATTAAATAACATATAGTTTTTTTAAACAAAGCCAAAGTGAAGGAAATAAGAGGTTTAGTTGGTTTATGTGAACGTCGAAAAATATGGCATTCCACACGAACATTTGGTGATTGGAGACTGCCGAAAAACGAAACAAGAAAATCCCCAGCCCCCCAACAACGCTGGGATGAATTTTGTAATTTCAGGATTGATTTCTATAAGAAGAAACAAATAAGTATGGTGAAGGAGAGAAGAGGAGGGGACGTACGAAACAGGTGGCAGAGTCAAGAAGATCTGGCAAACATTCTGATAGGGGGGACAATATATTATCTCAGTATCACGTTTACTAATAGTTTATCTTGATGAGACCCTAGTACACCACAGCCAAAACAATTTCGGTCGTATCATAAAAGAAATACACACAAAAAATTGATATTGGCAGATCAAAGATGAATGTGTTAGCTGTTGCAGATAAATATATAAACCACAACCGGGCCACAGTATTGTCGTAAAGTGGGAAGAATGTCTCGTGTGTCTCGTGTACTGAAAGTGTTTTGTTTAGCCCAGGTGCATGATTGGGTTTCTTATGATGATGTATGTTTCTAGATTGAACCATGAGGCATCACAGTCTAATGGTGTTTTACTACGGGTACGAATACAACAATACTACAGTGATCAATACAGTGACAATACCTCGGGCTTCATTACATCCGGCTGTTGTGAGCGGCCGGTTTAGTTTAAACCAATTAATATTAGTTCATAGTTCGTAGATAGGGAACAACAACTAATTACAAACAGTAACAATTAGAACAAAGTTTGCGGAAACATGATATGTTACCTTGTTAGGGCAGATATTAACAAATAAGCGAGTAGAGTGATTGAAATGTGAAGCAATCAAGCGAGTTGTACGACTTCCAAGTTGTGATTGGTGGTTGATACGGGGAGACATGTTGTTTAATGTAAACTTTACACAAGGTAAAGCCTCATTCACAACGAGTTCTAAAGCGTAAGAATTAGTCGTAATAATTGAGTTTCGGGCAATTCATTATCACAAGCACCTTATGCCTTTCGACTTAAGACGAGTTGAAAACAAGTCAATTTGAAACACATACTGGGCAATATGAAAAGTTACGCCTTAAGACGAACATCGGATTCTCCTTACAACCAGTTGTGATTGCGAGCTTGCAAACTTACATGATGTACTTATAAGAGTACACATCAAAATTCATTTATATTTTAATCTTGGACTGTACTTCATACTCTAAACGGTGTTGTAACAATAATACTAGGAAAACGCTTAAGTCCCGCCGCGTTGTTGGATGAGCGTAATTGGTGCATTGAGTGCCAGGGTTTTCGCGGATTTTGTTGTTCTGTAAAAAAAATATTACTTAGTGAAGTTTTTTTAAAAATTTAAAATTTAAATTAAAAAAAAAATTAACTTTTTTTTAAATTCATCGAATTTTTTTTTAAATAAAAAAATCGTAAAAAGCAATTTTCTAAAAAAATTATTCGATTGCGTCAAATTTTAAAACGGGGTATTTAATTTTTAAATTAAGGTCTGTGAAAATCATTCAATAGGATTAAAAATGTGGTTTTATAAGTCAAAGAATTGATTTAAAAAGAAAAAAACTGTAAAATTTCGATTTCATGAGAAATAATTTTTCGATTACGCTCAAATTTCACACGAATATCTTAATTCATAAAATTAAGGTTCTGTGAAAAATCATTACATCGAATAAATCATGTAGGTGTTATAAGTCGAAGAAATCTTTTAAAAATCGAAAAAAATCGTAAAATTGCGTTTTTTATAAGAAACAAATTCCCGATTGCGCTAAAAAACGTGGCAGTTCTAAGTTAAGAGATTTCGAAGGCCTCCATAAAATTTCATCGCAATCGGAGTATCGGTTTAGCCGGAATCGTGTTAACAAACACACAAAAATACAAAAAAAAGAAAGAAAGAAAAAAACATTCCGGATTTTTTTCTCCAGTGTAGTGAAATGGAATCTTCGCTTCGCTCGCTACGCTCATCCAATAATCACACAGTGGATGTCGTTAAAATATCAATGTAATAACGATTTGTGGTAAATTTGCGCAATTTGCGCAAGCTATTTTACAATGTAAATGAGTTACGAGATAGTGAGGGGAAATGCAAAACAAAAAAGTGAAAGAGAATTCGCTTACAACAAGTTCCAGTTTAATCTCTCGGGAATATACCCCGATTGCAAAGTTTTGCCCACCTCGGTTGCCCTAAGCAGCATCTGAGAAGCAGGCTCCTTCACATCACCTGGCTCCGACAGAACGCTTCCACTCGAGTAATCTGCATCCCATCAGCCATCACTAACGACGCTCAATCAACCTTCGATATTACGTGAGACCCACTATAACTCGTAATAAGGTATTTAATGGTGTTATAGTCTCAAAGCCCTCGCTCTCCGCATTATGTAAACATTATTGTTCATGGTATGAATGATGTATTTTCTGCTGGCTGCTTGGTCGGAGCAATCAATATTTACTTGGCAAGTTGTGGACAACAGCCACAGGCCTCTGGAGAGAGTAGCAAGTTGAGATGACACCTCTGTAATCCCTCATTATTCATGGGACGGTTTATACCCAGACTTGGAAGACGTGTGGCTAGCACGAGTATAGACCGTTCAGCACTAGAGGGAGCCTCGTTGTGTGGTTAGTTGAGGGTATGGGGAGTTCAGCGATAGAGATATTGTATTGTTGAATGGTTAGTGGTGAGGCGTAAGTGGGTAGGAACTATAGGTGGTACAATAGTAATGAGATGAGAGAAACTACTTTACTATTCCCATATTATGGTTTCGTTTATAATTTGAATACAAATGTATTCCTGTGATTTGAGGTAAATCAACTGTGCGAAACATGCATTTCATGTTGGTTAGTTGAGGGGTTGAAGCTATGTGTAATAACAGAATTTTAAGATATATCAATATATCAACGATTACACCATCGATTGTTGTTTCTAACGATGTTTTAAGTTTGGTGTCAGCGGTGGAAGAAATGTTTAAGACATATTTAAGTTGTTTTAAGTTTGGTGGCAGCGGTGGAAGAAATGTTTAAGACATATTTAAGTTGTTTTAAGTTTGGTGGCAGCGGTGGAAGAAATGTTTAAGACATATTTAAGTGGTTTTAAGTTTGGTGGCAGCGGTGAAAGAATTGTTTAAGGCATATTTAAACCCTTATCTTTAACATCATATGCAACGGTAGGATTATTAACATATTCATACTTTGCAATTTTTGTAAGTGTTAATCAAAATTATGTATTCTGTATTGTCGAAATTATGTATTGTTAAATAGGCTTGTATAATATATTGTTTTAAAAATATCAGTGACAGTGGTTTGGAGATTCTTCAAATTTTGGAGAAATTCCAAGATCAATATTAAGTCTACACAAGTTTTTAACATCAGTTAAGAAAGAAAGGTTGTTGTTGACAACATACACAGTAATCGATCGTCCGACAACCAACCAACCAACCAACCAACCAACCAACCAACCAACCAACCAACCGTTAAGGTTGATCAATCGGCCTATTTTTTATAATTTAACAAAACAACGGAAATAGTTTGCCAATTACGATCATCTGACATTGACAAAACAATTTTTTATTTATTTTTGGTTTGAGCGGTATCGACCAATATAAACGATTATAGTGTAATTTATTATGTATACCTCAGATGTATTTCTGTTCGTTAAGGTAAGAAGGCTTATTTATTTTCTATTTTGTAACACATACTCATGTCTACACACTTATATACTTTGATTTATATTTTTGTTAGTTTCTTTTGGACGGTACGAATTAATTCTTCCGACGGTACAAATACTAACTTTGTACCGAAGGAAGAAAAAAATTGTACCGTGCAATATATTACGAGGGATAAAATCCAAGTATGTAAGTTTGCAGACAAGAATATGTGTTATAAATAGAAACAAAAATGAGCCTTCCTTTACCCAATAATTACGAGCAGGAATATGTCCGGGGTATACGTCATAAATTGTACTACGATCGTCTATATTGGGTGATAACGCTCAATCAAACAATAGTTTTGTTAATGTCAAGTGATCATTATTGACAAACTATGTCCGTTGTTTTGTTAAACTAAATTATTTTATATAAAACGATTCAAATATGTCGATAGACTTTGTCAAGCTCGTGATTGGGTTAAATATTTCGAAATACAAGATGTCGTCTTCCGTGTATCTATTAAATCTTATTTTCCGTGTCTCTCTTAGTAAAAGAATATATTTACGATTGACAGTGACTTTATCTTATCTATCAACTAATCTCAATGATAAACTCTGATAGTGATTTCAATATTAAGGAGGCATACTATTATGGAGGACACTCGACAACACCTCTGGTGTTATTGTAGGATAGAGTGTGTGTGTTGCTCGTCTGAGTTTACGCACGGTTGTATAGCGAGTGTGATTTTTGTGACAATTTAAATGCACGTAGAGGGCGAAACATCCCTGACGATTCTTGTGCCACTGCCGACGATTGTTACGTTTTGCCAGGCGAATATTAACTAAAAACAGCGAGTTTTTATTACAGCATCGGGGGTGAAATCACAACAAAATACAACGCGGAAAAGAAAAGAAAAAGTCCCAGCCCAGCAACTAAATCCATTTACTCGACTGATAACAACCCACCCCATCACCCACACGTTAATACAGAACTTGACAAGCGGTCTATTCGCGCCTTCAGTTGTGGCTCCCGTAGCCATTTATGTCCGTGGTACATTAAGTTGCATGCTATTAGCATATTATCTTGAGCTAGCCCGGCCAAGGTGAGGGGGGGGGGGGCGGCCGGACATGCCCGTAATAACGTAATTGTGTAGCATGAGTGAGGCATGCAAAGACAGAGAATTGGATAATATAGGCAAGAGCAAAATGTATCTGGAGTAATAATAATCGCAGAACGGTCGAGGTGGGTTCGCTCTCCTGGACGTGCCGCATTGCATGCCGGTCCCTGCGGATTGCTTGTATAAAGTGGATGTCTTGCAATTACCGCGGCTCCCTGGGGGGAATGGAAGCCCTTTATTCCGAGAGATAGAGCGCGCCACTTATGAGAAGCCGGGGAAGATATTGTGTTAGTAAATACGAGAGCTGCTTGCGCTCCTGCATGGCCGGGACGCTGCAGATCTTATCACTGTAGCACCAAGTTACTAAAATAGTTAACAAAGTAACTCATATGACACAATCGATTGAAGAAAAACACCTATTGGACAATCTTCATATTTATCGATTTCCATAATTATTACAAATTCAGCAATATCGATCAAAATAAAATTTGTCTTTACATGTTTGATTTGTATGAGTATCCAATACTTCCACTTAACTCAATCTTCAGCGAACTTATCGAGTGGTCGAGTGTCTGATTGAGACAATTTCAAAGATATTTAAATATTAATTTGTTCCCGCCTTTCAAATTGTATAATTATTTTGAATAATTAATTACATTTAAATAATTACATGAACTATTTCAGCCAATAATATTTCATTTATTTGTTATGACAATTATCAGCCACGCGTAAAAAATAATGACTAGTGTTTGTGCTTCGTATCCGCGTCGTCATGGCCAGCTGCGGTGATTACGAAATCGATGTCCGTGTACTCTGTGTGCAGGAATAAAATAAACATGTCAGTCGTAATTTTATGTGGGGGAATGGAATGTTCTTATCGTTCACTGCGCTACATTATCGGAAAGTTCACCAGAGTTCGGGTGAACTTGCCGATAATGTAGCGCAGTGAACGATAAGACATTCCATTCCCGCACATAAGATTACGACTGACATGTTTTTTGATTCCTGCACACAGAGTACACGGACATCGATTACGTAATCACCGCAGCTGGCCATGACGACGCGGATACGAGCACAAACACTAGTCATTATTTATTACGCGTGGCTGATAAATTGTCATAACACAATAAAATGAAATATTATTGGCTGAAATAGTTCATGAAAATTATTTAAATGTAATTAATTATCAAAAAATTATACAATTTGAAAGGCGGGAACAAATTAATATTTAAATATCTTTGAAATTGTCTCATATCAGACCAAAAGGTTACAATATCCCCTCTGAAGGGCAAAAAAAAATTGAATGTAGTGAAAATTTTGAATGTTCTTCACTAAGTTCTTATTTAAATTTTACATTATAATGTATTTTGAAACTGGTTTTGTTAATTTGTGTTAACCTTTCGTTATCTGTCAGCCCCCACTCAATATTTTATTTCAGTTTTTTTAATTAAACTTCAACAGTTGGCAAGACTACTGACTTGAGCTAGACCGGCGCACTCTTCTAAGGTTGGTAATTGTTCTTAGCAACAGCTGTTTGACTTTGAGTGACAGTGAATTTTTGTTTGATTGTTTTTCAATTTTGGAAAAAATAAAGTAGTTTTTTATTTTTTATTTTGTTGTGGGGCTAGTGGGGCTATTTAGCGACTTTGGTTTCAACTAGTGGGGCTAATTAGCGACATTGGCGCGCCAACTGTGCGGCGTGATTCTATACACTACCCGAGATTAATAATAAATAACTTAATAAATAATATAAACGTGGTGCTTGCCAAACTTTTAACCTAAAATTTTATTTTGAAAACTGAATAAGTAAAATCAAAAATGAGGTGAAAAGGACGACAAGGAAGGGTTTATTGTTCTGAGAGTGATACTAATGCAGAATTCAATGTTACAGTGACACGACACCTGAGATCATGGATACTCCAGAGGTCCACAACCCACTCACAAACCCAGGAAACCCACTTGCTGAGTCCACTCACCTAGGCCTAGAATCTCCTAGACCAGTGATGGAAATCACAAGGCCTAACGAGATCACACCTAAGCCTGGACCTAGGACTACTTCTACAGGTACTACGGGCATTAACCAACAACACAGTGAGTCTAGCGAACCAAGCCTAAAAGAAATGTTAAATTCACTTATGAACCAAATGGTAGCAAGAAATGCAAAAATTGATAAGGGATACGAGGAACATAGAGCCGTTTTTGATAAAATAAATGCAACGCTTGATAAAGGATATGAGGAACGTAGAGCAGAAATAGAACGTGAATCAAAATTGAAAGCGGATAAAGTAGGCGCAGAGAGAGATGAAATAGAAACAGATGTTGAAGCGTGTGATGAAAAAAATGTTGGATTATTGGAGAATGCTAGAGATATTGATGTTTCCGGGTTAATTAATAATAATAACAATGATGTCGTTGAGTTAAACCTTAGTGTAAGTGATGCGGATAGTGAAAGTGTAGGGCGAGATAGGGCTAACAATATGACAGTTAGTGACGAAGTTGATAAAGTGAGAAACAGAGTAAATAAAGTTGAATTTAGTTGTGATGTAAGTGATGTAAGTGAAAACGTTGATAAAGTGATAAAAAAAGTTAAATTTTGATATTGATATGAGAGAAAACGAAGAACCTAAAAATGAAAGTGGAGAAAGGGAAACTTGTGTTAAAAATAATAATAAAGTCAAAGTGGAAGTGGAAATAAAAGAAATTTTTAACCCGGAATACATAAATAATTTAGTAGTTGACAATAATGGAGTGAGAATCGAACCAGTGAGAAATGAGGTTAGTGATAGTTGGAGATGAGGGGATTGAGGCCTACTCAATGCGTAAAAAAAATTTAAAAAAAAACAAGCGTAACTTAAACTTAAAATTTTTTGGCCCAGGATAAGTGGGATTTTAAAACAAAAGAGATAAGTATAAAAATCAATGACAGATGGTTTGGGAAAATTGAAAAACTTACTGAACTATACAAGAGAAGGGAGCGTTGGAAAAATAAGCCTTCAGCAAAAATCAGAAAGTATGAGAGTGAAAAAGGGAAGAATTCTAAAATTAAATAACATAACAGTAGATCGGTAGGAGGTTAGGACACCCAGGTGTCAACACAAGGGCACACAAAGCCTAAACAAAACATAAACTAAAACTTGCTTTTCATAAATTAAAAATATGTACTTTAAACTAACACAAACCTAATCAACAACAATTTATAAACTAAACTTGACTGCTACTTAAAATATAAATTGTGAATTTTAAATAATAACTTTGAATTTATTTTATAACGTGGACTAAAAATAAAATAAATATTGAATTTAAACCAGATTGGATAGAGAACAAAAAGTGACAAGGAGCTTTGAGGGGATTAAAACCTACCAGTAGAAAAACACAAGTAGGCCTAAATTAAATTACAAACTTTTTAAAACCTACCAGTTTATAAAATAGAAAGAGTATGGATAGATTTCAACCAGCTGTTATAAAACTTGACCTTGACTTAAAATAACATAAACAATGGATGCATAGTGGCCAGCCTCCACAGACAGACAGATAGACACTCTAGCTGCAAGAAGCAATAAAAATTAATGACTACTTAGATAAGATAAACAAATCTTCACTGACTGGCAATGAGTACAGTCACTCTCAAATATTAATACACAATTTAAAGGCGAACATCTGTTATAAAACAAACTTCTTATTCAATTATATAGCTTAAAGGGGAACACTTCTAAGTGCATCACACACAACTTAGGTTGTCACAATAAACTTGTGCATCATCACACACAACTTAGGTTGTCACACTTAATTTGTTTTGTCACACCCAAACAAAATATAACCTCACATTTTTCTAACATTAAAACTTTTTGAAGTTAAAATTAGCTAATATTGGATTTGTTTTTACAAACTTTAAAAATAAACTTACTTTTTATACTAAAATAATTTAAACGGAACCTAGTTTGGATTTGTATAAAAGTAGTTTTTAAAATTTATAGTTGAAATGTTGAAACGTTGAAAGTGAACTTGGAATTCTGAAGTTAAATTTTAAATTTTAAAATTGACAACCAACTTATTTTATAAACTAAACAAACATGTAAAATTTAAAAATAGAAACTAGAAATAAATAGTAAATTTGAGAACTTTCAGTGAAATAAAGTAAGGCTAGAGAGAAGTGAAACAGAAACAGATAGTGGAGTGTTAGATGATGATAAGAGGGGGAAGTTAAATACTAGATTGAAAGGTGGTCTCGAGTTAATGTTTAATAATATTAATCATAATGTGGACGTAAGTGACGGAAAAGTTGAATTTTATGTGGACGTAAGTGACAGTAAAGTTGAATTTTATGTGGGTGTTTTATGTGGTCGTTAGGAATGATGTTGGTAAAGTTGAAGTTTTTGGTGGTCTAGGTGATGCAAACTTAGAATTAAGTAAAGTTGAAGTGGAAATAATAGAAGTTATTAACTCGGGAGTCACAATAATCTAGTATTTAACGTTAGCAATGTGAGGGATAGGACAGTGAGAGATGACAGTGAGAGATGAGATAGTGAACTGAGAGATAGTGAACTTTAAACTAGAAGTGAATTTTTATTTTAATTAAATAAAACATAACTTGACAACGTGGAGACATTGAACTATTTTTTGAATAAACTTCTTGAACTTTGGTTGGAACTTTTTGCAATTTTTGTTGGAACATAACCTCACTTTGAATTTAAAATTTAAAACTTAACGTGAATTTATACGTTGAACTGTAAATGGAACGTGACCTTGAACTTGAACGGGGATGTGAACTATTGTGTTTTTGAAAAAAAATTTTGGGGAATTTTATAAAATCAGATGGGAACCTACTACTACGTGGATTGAATTTAAAATAATTTTGAACTGGATGTTGTTTGACTTTCAACTATTTTTAATAAATTTCAAACTTGGATTTGACTTTGGGATTTAAAAATAAAATAAATAAAAATTTGCTCGGCAAGCTCATGAGTAAAATAATACTTGACATATTTCTGGATTTAAACCCAAAACCTTCAGGAATTTGAACCCGAACAATTTTAAAAATTTATTTGAGATATTTAAACAGTGAACTAAAACTTGAACTTTTGAAATTTAGTCGGGAAACATATCGAACTATAAATTTTAAATTTTTTTTTAAAGGGCGAAGAGCGGGCGGTTTTCCATTGTAAAAACCGGACAGTAACTACGGTTACTACATATTCTTTTTCATATCATATCATACTTTGTTTTCTATCAGCTGATTTTTGTATTGTTTATTTTACCTATTTTTAAAACAACAGCAATGCTGAAAAATTTTTTGATCGCAATCATAACTTGTGACACTTAATTTTCTGTGATTATTGGAAAGTTTTTCCATTGTGCAATTTAAAAATTTGTAAAACTTGATTAATAATTTTGATTTTGACTTTATCTCAAGGGAAGAATAATTTTGTGGACAGATACAAAGTTGAACCACGCGGTTAGATGGAAGGCATCTGGTTAGACAAAAGTTCGGATATTTGATTGTTTAAATAACTTGATCGATAATTTAATTTTGCGACAGCACGTAGCTGATTGATTACGTTTATTCAATTTTTTAATTTTTCTCGAGGGGATGGGGTGATAGCAGACAAAATTAGTTCATTTAATAGACGGGGTTGTGTTTGGTTATGGCTGTGATACTTGTATTCCTCAACCATCCTTCTCTTTTCATGTCATATTCCTGTATCTTTGTGGTTCATTGTACCTAAATAACAATTGTTTCCTTATTATTTTCATTGCTACTGTTGCAATATTTACTTCTATAAAAATCAATGCAAACATTGATAAAAACTGTATTCACTAACTGTAATTTTCTTTTAAAAAAAAAACACTATAATTGAAACTAAATATTATTTGCAACCAGTGGTAAATAACCACACTATCATTTCATTTAAAACATAACCATGCTTGTGAATAAAATAATACTTATAAAACTATAATGTAAAATTTAAATTTAAGAACTTAGTGAAGAACATTCAAAATTTTAAACTACATTCAATTTTTCTGCCCTTCAGAGGGGATATTGTAACCTTTTTGGTCTGTTTTGAGACAATTTCAAAGATTTTTAAAATATTAATTTGTTCCCGCCTTTCAAATTGTATAATTATTTTGAAAAATTAAATTACATTTAAATAATTACATGAACTATTTCAGCCAATAATATTTCATTTTATTGTGTTATGAACAATTTATCAGCCACGCGTAATAAATAATGACTAGTTTTGTGCTTCGTATCCGCGTCGTCAGGGCCAGCTGCGGTGATTACGTAATCGATGTCCTTTGTACTCTGTGTGCAGGAATCAAATAAACATGTCAGTCGTAATTTTATGTGCGGGAATGGAAATGTCTTATCGTTCACTGCGCTACATTATCGGCAAGTTCACCCGAACTCTGGTCATTCAGTGACGTTCACAATAGCTTGTGGAGTGTGGAAACATTATTTTCCCATCAACATTTGCGCAACACAACTTGCACGTGCGTGCATAAATCTCGGACGGAATGACAGTCTAAAGGGTCGACTTGTATGCATCTTTTGAATGGTTGGGTATCAATAAACTATCTGAGTTTCATCATGCAACTACGTCACGTTTTTAGAACCGTGGGACCGAAAACATACCCCCACTTCTGCCTAATCACCAGGGCGTAATAGACTAAGCCAATACAACACTCAATTTCCGTGCTACGTCACAAATCATCAGTCGAAACGAACGCAAGCAGAGAAGGGTGATTCTTCAGACACACTTTCTTGGTCTCTCGAGGAGACTTCACGTCCGGGTTGGAGCAGATCAACCAGGATACAAGGAACGTCTGGAACTTGGAACGTCTTGGACTTGGAGATTTTCTTCAATCGTTTGGTTTTTTGGAACTTGGAACTGGGCGAGAACTTGGGCGAGAATTTGGAACTTGGAACTTGGGCGAGACTTGACCCCTGGACCGGGTCAATATCACAAATATACGAATCGCGATAACACGGTAAAACAAATTTGCTATCTACGAACGAACTTTTATAAAATGGCTGGCCTAATTTTTTATTACTGAGAACTTTTTTTTTTTGAGAACTTTTTATTAATGAGAACTTTTATTATTGGGAACTTTTGAGGATTTGATAACATGTTTTTGTAATAATTGTAAATGTAACATAACTTGATTTGATTCATTATAATTGTATTTTGAAAAAAAAAAAAAAAAAAAAAAAAAAAAAAAAAAAAAAAAAATATTAATTTGTTCCCGCCTTTCAAATTGTATAATTATTTTGAATAATTATTACATTTAAAAAATTACATGAACTATTTCAGCCAATAATATTTCATTTTATTGTGTAATGACAATTTATCAGCCACGCGTAATAAATAATGACTAGTGTTTGTGCTTCGTATCCGGCGTCGTCATGGGCCATGGCCGCTGCGGTGATTACGTAATCGATGTCCGTGTACTCTGTGTGCAGGAATCACATAAACATGTCCCATCGTAATCTTATGTGCGGGAATGGAATGTCTTATCGTTCACTGCGCTACATTATCGGCAAGTTCACCCGAACTCTGGTCATTCAGTGACGTCACACATAGCTTGTGGAGTGTGGAAACATTACTTTCATCAACATTTGCGCAACACAACTTGCACGTGCGTGCATAAATCTCGGACGGAATGACAGTCTCAAAGTCGACTTGTATGCATCTTTTGAATGGTGGTATCCAAATAAACTATCTGAGTTTCATCATGCAACTACGTCACGTTTTTAGAACCGTGGGACCGAAAACATACCCCCACTTCTGCCTAATCACCAGGGCGTAATAGACTAAGCCAATTACAACACTCAATTTCCGTGACTACGTCACAGAATCTTCAGTCGAAACGAACGCAAGCAGAGAAGGCTGATTTCTTCAAAGACACAATTACTGGTCTCTCGAGGAGACTTCACGTCCGGGTTGGAGCAGACCCACCAGGATACAAGGGAACGTCTGGAACTTGGAAGTCTTGGACTTGGAGATTTTCTTCGATCGTTTTGGATTTTGGAACTTGGAACGTGGGCGAGAATTGGAACTTCGATCGTTGGATTTTGGAGCTTAGAACTTGGGCGAGAATTTGGAACTTGGAACTTGGGCGAGAATTTGGGACCCCTGGACCTGGTCAATATCTAAAAATCTACGAATCGCGATAACAGGGTTTAAAACAAACTTGCTATTACGAACGAATTTTTAATTAAAATGGCTGGCTAACTTTTTATTACTGAGAACTTTTTATTACTGAGAATTTTTTTTTATTAATGAGAACTTTTTTTTATTGGGAATTTTTTGAGAATTTGATAAATTGTTTTTGTAATTGTAAATGTAACCATAACTTGATTTGATTCATTATAATTGTATTTTGAAACTGGTTTTGTTAATTTGTGTTAACCTTTCGCTGTCTGTCTGTCCCACTCAATATTTTATTTCAGTTTTCTTAAATTAAACTTCAGCAGTTGGCAAGACTACTGATTGAGCTAGCCCGGGCGCACTCTTCTAAGGTTGGTAATTTGTTTTTCTCAACAGCTGTTTGACTTTGAGTGACAGTGAATTTTTGTTTGATTGTTTTTCAATTTTGGATAAAATAAAGTAATTGTTTATTGTTTTAATTTGTTGTGGGGGCTGGTTTGGCTATTTAGCGACATTGCCGCTGCCAACGTGTGGCTACTTACTTGTTCACGACCCCGAGATTAATAATAAATAACTTAATAAATAATGTAAAACGTGGTGCTTGCCAACTTTTAACCTAAAATTTTATTTTGAAAACTGAATAATTAAAATCAAAAATGGTGCGAAGGACGACAAGGAAGGTTATAGTTCTGAGAGTGATACTAATGTAGAATTCAATGTTACTAGTGACACGACACCTGAATCATGGAGGCTCCAGAGTCCACAACCTACTCACAAACCCGGGAAAAACCCACTTGCTGAGTCCACTCACCTAGGCCTAGAATCTCCTAGACCAGTGATGGAAATCAAAAGGGCCCTAACGAGATTACACCCAGACCTGCACCTAGGACAAATTTTTACAGGTACTACGGCATTAACCACAACACAGTGAGTCTAGCAATGTTGAACAAGATATGTTCCATATGTTCAATAATTATGAAACACTTTGATAAGGGAATTTCGGAAAATCAAAGCAGGGTCTCAAAACTGGTTTGCCAAAATAAATGCACGTTTGATAAGGGATATGGGGGAACGTAAAGCAGATCGGTATAGAACGTGAATCAAAAATTGAAAGCAGATAAAGTAGGCATAGAGAGAGATGAAATAGAAACAGATGTTGAAGCGTGTGATGATAAAAATGTTGGGTTATTGGAGAATGCTAGAGATATTGATGTTTCCGGGTTAATTAATAATAATAATAATGATAACGTTGAGTTAAACCTTAGTGTAAGTGATAATGATAGTGAAGTGTAGGGCGAAAATAGGGCTAACAATATGACCAGTTAGTGATGGGTGTTGATAATGGGAGAAACAGAGTTAATAAAGTTGAATTAGTTGTGACGTAAGTGAAAACTTAGTTGATAAAGTGATAAACAAAGTTAAAGTTGAAAAGTGGAAGTGATGTTGATAATGAAAATCTACGTAGAAGTGGACGTTGATATGAGAGAAAACGGGAGAACCTAACAATAAAAGCGGAGAAAGGGGAAACTTGTGTTAAAAATAATAATAATAAAGTTAAAGTGGAAATAAAAGAAATGTTTAACCCCGGGAAAACATAAATAATTTTGTAGTTGACGATAATGGAGTGAGAATCGAACCAGTGAGAAATTAGTTATTTATAGTGAGAGATGGGGGGATTGAGGCTACTTAATGCGTAACAAAAATTTTAAAAAAAAACAAGCGTAACTTAAACTTAAAATATTTTTGGTCAGGATAAGTGGGATTTTGTAAACAGAGAGATAAGATTAAAAACAATGACAGATGGTTTGGGAAAATTGAAAAGCTTACTGAACTATACAAGAGAAAGGAGCGTTGGAAAAATAAGCCTTCAGCAAAAATCAGAAAGTATGAGAGTGAAAAAGGGGAAAAATTCTAAAATTAAATGATTAAAATGTGACCGGGAGGAGGTTAGGACACCCAGGTGTCAACACTAAAGGGGACACAAGCCTAAATAAAACATAACCTAAAAACTTGCTTTTCATAAATTAAAAATATGTACTTTAAAATAACACAAATTTATAACAATTTATAAACTAAACTTGACTGCTACTTAGAATATAAATTGGTATAAAATAAAATTGTAAATTTTAAATAATAACTTTGAATTTATTTTAATGTGGACTAAAAATAAATATTGAATCTAAACCAGAATGGATAGAGAACAAAAAGTGACAAGGAGCTTTGAGGGGATTAAAACCTACCAGTAGAAAAACACAGTAGGCCTAAATTAAATTACAAACATTAAAACCTACCAGTTTATAAATAGAAAAGTGAGAGATAGATTACTTTTAATTTCAACCAGCTGTATATAAAACTTGACCTTGACTTAAAATAACATAAACAATGGATGCATTGTGGCCAGCCTCCACAGACAGATAGACACTCTAGCTGCGAAAAGCAATAAAAATTAATGACTACTTAGATAAGATAAACAAATCTTCACTGACTGGCAATGAGTACAGTCACTCACAAATATTAATACACAACTTAAAGAGGAACATTTATAGCACAACTTAAAGAGGAACACTTCTAAGTGCATCACACACAACTTAGGTTGTCACACTAAACTTGTGCATTGTCACACACAACTTGTTTTGTCACACACAACTTGTTTTGTCACACACATTATATGTGTTGTCACACCCAAACAAAATCTAACCTCACATTTTTATTACATTAAAACTTTTTGAAATTAAAATTAGCTAATATTGTATTTGTTTTTCAAACATTAAAAATAAACTTACTTTTTATACTAAAATAATTTAAACCTAGTTTGGACTTGTATAAAAGTAGCCTAGATTTTAAATATTAGTTGAAATGTTGAAACGTTGAAAGTGAACTTTGGGAAATCTGAAGTTGAATTTAATTTAAACTTGACAACCAACTTATTTTATAAAACTAACTAGCATGTAAAATTTAAAAATAGAAAACTAGAAATAAATACTAAATTTGAGAGCTTTCAGTGAAATAAAGTAAGGCTAGAGAGAAGTGAAACAGAAACAGATAGTGGAGTGTTTTGATGAAAGATAGGAGGGTGAAGTTAAATACTAGATTGAAAAGGTTTGGGCTCGAGGTTAAAGTTTAACAATAATAATGTGGTAGTTAATGTGAACGTAAGTGACGATGTTGGTAAAGTTGAATTTTATGTGGGTGTTTTATGTGGTCGTTACGAACGGTAAAGTTGAATTTTATGTGGACGTAAGTGGCGATGTTGGTTAAGTTGAAGTTTTTGGTGGTCTAGGTGATGCGAACTTAGAATTAAGTAAAGTTGAAGTGGAAAAAATAGAAGTTATTACTCGGGAGTCACAATAATCTATTTTTTAACGTTAGCTATGTGAGGGATAGGACAGTGAGAGATGATAGCGAGAGATGAGATAGTGAACTGAGAGATAGTGAACTGAGAGAAAGTGAATTTTGAACTTGAATTGATTGAATTAAACATAACTTGACAACGTGGAGACATTGAACTATTTTTTGAATAAACTTCTTTAACTTTGCTTGGAAAATTTTTTCAATTTTTGTTGGAACTAACCTCACTTTGAATTTAAATTTGAAACTTAACGTGAATTCATACATTGAACTGTAAATGGAACGTGACCTTGAACTTGAAGACTGGATGTGAACTATTGTGTTTTTGAAAAATAATTTGGGAATTTTATAAAGTCGGATGAGAACCTACTACTACGTGGATTGAATTTGAAATAATTGATGAACGTTGTTTAACTTAAAAACATTTTTAATAAATTCAAACTAGGATTTGACATAGGATTTAAAATAAAATAAATACAAATTTTTCGAGTAAGCTCGATAATAAAATAATACTTGACGTATTTCTGGATTTTGAAACCAAACCTTCGTGGAATTTGACCTGAACAATTTTTAAAAATTTATTTGAGATATTTGAAAAGTGACTAAAACTTGAACTGACGTTACCTTGTTTTGCAACCTTGTGTATTACCATATTTTTGTTTTTGAACACATTTTGGATTATTCAATTTTAATAAATAATTTTTAAAATAATAATTTGACTTTTTGGTGATATTGGATAGAGCCTAACAATAAATTTTATAATTTTAAATCATACTGAACAGAAACTAGATGAGGATGGGGGGATTGAAACTGTGGATAGTTCAAATGTTTTTCTATTCAATTTTTGGCGGATTTATTTGCTACAACAATAACAACTTTTCACATTTAAATACAAACACCTTACACTGACAAGTTTAGTGGGACAATTTTCACAAATGTGCTTATCAATAAGAGAGGGGACCGTATTGGCTGAACCAATATTTAATCAACCTTATAATTAATCAACCTTTAGTAAACGTGCATAATTTAAATTGTTTTGTTGTCATCGTGTAATATTAGTGAGCATGTAATATGTATACGCCTTTTTGTAACAGTTTCCTGTATAGGTTGTGTTGCGTTATATATATATTTTTTTTATGGCGTTTTTAAGTATTTAGCGATGTAATTTTTTTGATCGAGTAAATACTTTATTAGATATGTTCTGGTGCGTTTATACCTGTGAGTTAAAACATTTATGGGAGGCTGTATAGGAACAGCGAGTGAGTGAGTGGGAGAGGTTTAAATAAATAAAACCACAGTATAATTTTTTGCAAAACAAACGGGAACACGTGTAAGCGGAATTTTGGAGTCCCGTACTTCTTCTGGGGTATTTGATGGATTTAGTTTCTTTTGTCTAACGAAAACTTTGTACAGTGAGTAGTGGGCATACCAAATTAACAGGTTGAACTTTTGAAATTTAGTCTGGAACATATCGAACCTAGAATTTAAAATTTTTAAATTTTAAGGCGAAGAGCGGGCGGTTTTCCATTGTAAGGACCGGACAGTAACTACGGTTACTACATATTCATTTCGTACATCATATCATACCTTTGTTTTCTATCAGCTGATTTTTGTATTTTATTATACCTATGTTTAAACAACAGCAATGCTGAATAATTTTTATCGCAATCATAACTTGTGACACTTAATTTTCTGTTGATTATTGGAAAGATTTTCCATGGTGCCCAAATTTTAACAAATTTTAAAACTTGATTAATAATTTTGACTTTGACTTTATCTCAATGGAGAATAATTTTGTGGACAGATACACAGGGTTTAACCAGCGGTTAAATGGAAGGCATCTGGTTTGACGAAAGCTTCGGATATTTGATTGTAAATAACTTGATCGATAATTTATTTTTGCGACAACACGTAGCTGACTGATAACGTTTATTCAATTGTTTAATTTTTTTTCGAGGGGATTGGGTGAGATAGCAGACATAATTAGTTCAGTTAATGACTGTGTGTGTTGGTTTTGCCTGTAATATTTGTTCCTCAAAACCCTCCTTTCTCTTTCATGTCATATTCCTGTACTTTGTGGTGTCATGTACCTAAATAACAATTGTTTCCTTATTATTTCATTGCTACTGTTGCAATATTTTACTTCTTAAAAAAATCAATGCAAACATTGATAAAAACTGTATTCATTACTGTAATTTTCTTTTAAAACTATAATTGAAACCCAAATATTTTGCAACCAATGGTAAATAACCACACTCTCATTTTATTCAAAACATAACCATGCTTGTGAAAAAATAATACTTATAAAACTATAATGTAAAATTTAAAATTTTAAAAACTTAGTGAAGAACATTCAAAATTTTCACTACATTCAATTTTTCTGCCCTTCAGAGGGATATTTTAACCTTTTGGTCTGATATGAGACAATTTTCAAAAATATTTAAATATTAATTTGTTCCCCCCTTTCAAATTGTATAATTATTTTGAATAATTAATTACCTTTAAATAATTACATGAACTATTTCACCCAAAAATATTTCATTTTATTGTGTAATGACAATTTATCAGCCCGCGTAATAATAATGACTAGTGTTTTGTGCTTCGTATCCGCGTCGTCATGGCCATGGCCAGCTGCGGTGATTTCGTAATCGATGTCCGTGTACTCTGTGTGCAGGAATCACATAAACATGTCACAATCGTAATCTTATGTGCGGGAATGGAATGTCTTATCGTTCACTGCGCTACCCTTATCGGCAAGTTCACCCGAACTCTGGTCATTCAGTGGGCGTCACACTAGCTTGTGGAGTGTGGAAACATTACTTTCATCAAACATTTGCGCAACACAACTTGCACGTGCGTGCATAAATCTCGGACGGAATGACAGTCTCAAGTCGACTTGTATGCATCTTTTGAATGGTTGGTATCAATAAACTATCTGAGTTTCATCATGCAACTACGTCACGTTTTTAGAACCGTGGGACCGAAAAACATACCCCCACTTCGCCTAATCACCAGGGCGTAATAGACTAAGCCAATTAACAACACTCAATTTCCGTGACTACGTCACAGAATCTTCAGTCGAAAAAGAACGCAAGCAGAGAAGGCTGATTCTTCAAAGACACAATTACTTGGTCTCTCGAGGAGACTTCACGTCGGGTTGGAGCAGATCAACCAGGGTACAAGGGAACGTCTGGAACTTGGAACGTCTTGGACTTGAGATTTTCTTCGTCGTTTGGATTTTGGAACTTGGAACGTGGGCGAGAATTTGGAACTTCGATCGTTTGGATTTTGGAGCTTGGAACTTGGGGGAGGAATTGGGAACTTGGAACTTGGGCGAGAACTTGACCCCTGGACCTGGTCAATATCTACAAAATCTACGAATCGCGATAACACGGTAAAACAACTTGCTATCTACGAACGAAATTTTATAAAATGGCTGGCTAAACTTTTTTTTACTGAGAACTTTTTATTACTGAGAACTTTTTATTAATGAGAACTTTTATTTTTTGGGAACTTTTGAGGGAATTTGATAACATGTTTTTGTAATTGTAAATGTAACATAACTTGATTTGATTCATTATAATTGTATTTTGAAACTGGTTTTGTTAATTTGTGTTTAAACCTTCGCTGTCTGTCTGTCCCACTCAATATTTTATTTCAGTTTTCTAAATTAAACTTCAGCAGTTGGCAAGACTACTGACTTGAGCTAGACCGGCGCACTCTTCTAAGGTTGGTAAATTTTTTTTCTCAACAGATTTTTGACTTTGAGTGACAGTGAATTTTTGTTTGATTGTTTTTCAATTTTGGATAAAATAAGTAAAATTTTTTTTGTTTTAATTGTTGTGGGGCTTGTTTGGCTATTTTTGCGACAATATTATCTACTCAAAGTCTTTGTAAATGAAAGAAAATCACGTTTTGTATAACCTCTGAAAATTAAGTTCATCAAAAAGCAAAGTAGTGAAAAGGTACTAGTGTGAGGCGTAATAACTCAGATTTAAACCTTTTATATTATGTGGTGCAGTGTAGAGCACGCTAGATGTGAGTGTAATTGCGAACAAGGTCTAAAAGAATCCCTTACACGACAGAACACGACGCGACACGAGCTGCGCACGTTTACTCTACGCGAGAACATTAATTTTTCCGTCTGCATGGGCGAGTCATGGCAGAGTTTCACTCTTCATAAACGACTTGAACCTTGTTAAATTATTGCATATATTAAACAATTAGGCCCCAGCCCGGGGGGCGCCATCTTGTTCCCTTGCCACGTCACCGGTCAAGACTTGGATCCGTCCTTAGGAGGGATTCCCAGCCGGTACCGAACCTAGAACTACTTGAACCCTTGTTAACTTATTGCATATATTAAGCAATTAGGCCTCAGCCCGGCGGGCGCCATCTTGTTCCCTTGCCACGTCACCGGTCAAGACTTGGATCCGTCTGAGGAGGGATTCCCAGCCGTTGGCCGAACCTGGCTGGCCAACGTGCTGGATGTAGCTCTGTGTATTTCGACTCGCGAGTGTTATTAGTTTCAATTAGTGTTCGTGTTTGTTTAGATGTTTTTAGCGAGTCTACACAACATCTACACGGTCTGTATAGAACATTAGATGTTCTACGAGTATATTCTGTCTGCCAGGAAGAACTAAAACATGGCTTGTTATACATTTTACATTTTATTTAAAGTGTTACCGCAGGATAAAGAAATAACCGTATGTTCATAGATTATCCATGTAAATATCGATCATCGACGAGAAAAATGATACCAGGCAGGCCTATTTAGATATAGCTTTACATGGAATGAAACTAAATGTCCTTCTTTGTTAGTCAGTCTTTATAGCTGTTAAACACACACAATAAAATAAAAAATAAAATGAAAACAACGTATTTTTCAACCATAACATATTTTTCTTAAACATACATTCCAATAATTATTTGGAATAAAGTGTCAACACTTAAGAATTCCAAAAACAAAATTAATTATTGCTAGTATTCTTTTTTTTTTGGGGGGGGGGAGGTGGGACTCCCCGATGTCATAAAGATATCGGATTTTTCGGGGGTAACACAAGATTTGTTTTGCTGTGTGTGATGGTGGAGGTGTTCGAACCAGAAATTTAAAAATTTAAATCTTTTACATAGAGATAGGCCTATGCAAAAATCCATTTTTAATTTTGAAAATTCGTAAAAATAAAAATTCGCGATTTTTCGTTATTAACCAAAAAACCAATTTGATATTGCACACTTTAAAATATATTAGCTTTGCAAATTCCAGGATACTTTCGATTGTTTTAAAAGAAAACTAGCACATGAGATTGAGAATCAGTTTAATTTTAAGCTCAATTTCAGCATTCAGTTTTCAACGTTTCCGACAGTTTTTATAAGGTTATTTTCGGCTACCCGGCACCTCCACCAAAATCACGAATTTATGTAATTTTTGTGTAATGTCTATATTTTGATATGAAGTATTTTGAGCTTACTCGTGTAAAAACGATTATTACAATCTAACAATTGCGTTTTATGACCCGGGACCTCCACCAAATGTACCAGCCAGGATTAACTTAATTTCGACTACCTACCCGGCACCTCCACCAAAACTTTAAAAATAAATTGTTTGAAATTTCGTGACCTAATTCGCGATTTAAGACAAAATTGCTAATTTTGCCACTAGTTCGTGGTATCAACTAAAATATCGCGAAAATTCGCGAATTGGAAATTGGTACCATTCAATCACAATGCAGGTGATTCATGTAACAAAATGAATTTGAATTTGATTGCTATTTTTTTTTAAATCGCAATTTTCGTTTCTACCATTTTCATATCTATAGTTATACAAAATATCATCAATAAAAATGCTAACAATTGAAAATGAAATTGTAGAAAATCATAATGCAAGATTATTACAAGTGAAATTCTTACATGCAGTATTATAACAGAAGTCCTCTCCAAACTGACCTACCCGGAAACCCGAAGCAAGCTCTGTCAAAACCTTTACCCGCACAGACCTATACGTATCACACAGGAACGGTTTTTACCAAAGAATACAACATTTTTTGATTAACAATGGCCCCACCCCTCTTGCGGCTGTTCGGCTATTGACACTGAAGATACGAGGTCACACGTCGTATCCCCAGTGTTTAGTACAGCGCATGTTTCAACAGCGTATTTAAGTCTAAAAGAAAAACATTATTTATTTATGTTTAAGGGAGCGGTGTTTCGAACAGTGAGCCGAGAGCGCGAGCCACGAAAGAAATGAGCGAGCGAGTTGCTGGCTGTGGGCCTCACAACCACTTGTAATATCACCGGCCCGAAACCAATTAGCCCCGACTTGACTTGAGATTTATTCCTTGTCGTGTCCTCTCCCTGTTCGAGTGAAAACACACAGTGAAATATCTACTACTTAACTGCCTCAAGTCAGCAGTGAAACAACTACACTATACACGTGTTTTTTTTTAAATCACCGTTTGAGTGCATGCCGGCAAACAAACTCCGTCTGAAATTTGGCATAATTAGCAGAATATGAGCAGAATTTTATTTCTGGTTCCTACAAGACATTTTTCTGAAAATTAATGTTTAAGATGAACATAAAGTTTAAATTATAACTTTCCAATCAGTCCTTATTTAATTTTGTTCTACATAATAACATGTTTATATAATAAGTCCCACATGGTTCTTATAGGAATGTGTACTACTCGTGATTGACAACTAACTAAGGCATAAATCAATAAGAAACTGGAAGCAGGAAAAGGCTCCAGTATTTTAAGCATCTAAATCAGTATTACAATCGTATCGTCCCTTTTATGTGAGACTAATATGACCTAGTTTAAGGTCCATACGCATTTATCACTAATCGGAATATGTTTACGCAGTCCCGCCCGGGAGAAAAGTTTTGATGTTCTATCATAATTTTTAAAGTTCTTAGGAAGTTCATAAAATTTCCTAGTCCTAACCACGTTAATCTCCCTCAATAAACGTCAAGGACTGGACAACGAAGGTTCCACATAGTATTACATAAACCATATCAAAGAAAAAAACATTACCATAAAGGTTTAGAGACTTTTCTCTTGCAGTTAATATACAAAACACACAAAACATACATTTCTTCAACATAAATCTTTTATGTTTTACTTTAATTTTAATATTAATATTTAAATTGAATCCATGCCAACATTTTTTTTTAAATTTCAAGACCAATTAGTTAAAGTATTATTAATGATTTTAATAAATATTGTGTTGTTCGTTCCGACGTAATATGTCAAACCTTCACTGACTTACCCTTTCCCAAACACACGATAAGGGTAAATTAAAAAACAGCGTCATTCATGTAAAATATGCTAGTGTTCATGAATGTGCTGTTGTCTTTTGTTTTGATTTTTTTTTTATTTATTGTTGTTTTTTTTTTTTTTTTGGGGGGGGGGGGGGGGACTAAAATTACATTCTTACTAACTAATACCACGTGAATGAGGATGTTTACGAGTTTAAAAATGAAAACAGCAAGTGCTCGATACGATTCAAGTATTTGCCCATCTATTTTTCTACAAATTATTTTTAAAATTTCAGCACTGTCCACACATGGACGGTAATTTGTTCGGTCTGATCTTTGACAGTTGGTTTGTAAGAATTTATTGTGAGTATTGTCTGGATCACTCACTTTTTATGGATTATATACTGTATTGCAAAATAAGATTTTATAAACTTCTACATACCTTCGATTTAAAACAAAAAATTCCCAAAACTATAATTTAAAATGACACCGTCTAAAAACCCAAAGAAATATTTATGTGTTTTCATAAATTCATATTAATATGGTATAGAGAGTTAATAAGTTCAGTTGGTTTAATGTGAATATGAATTTGTGTTGCCACCATTACCAAACTAATTGACTGGTCATCTACTGGTGTTCACTCTTTTTCGCCCTCTCCCATTGTTCCTGGAAAACTTCTACCCTCGTGAATCACAAAGTTTTATATTCATATACGAACTTTCTTCAGTCTCACTCCAATCCCTGCTATCATCGGTATACCCCCTGGCTTCCTACCCTTTACCCCACCCCCATACAAGTCATCGCAACAAACCGATCTAACTGTATTATTTTATTTGCTCTTATAATAAACTCTTAAATTGAATTGAAAAACAAAAGGGGGAGAATCGTGATATATGTTTCTACTTCCGAGCACCCTGGTCTTCCCTATGACGTGTGAAGCGTATAGTATAGTCTAGTAGTGTGACGGTGATTACACCATTCCACATGTAAACGTCGGTAAATGGCGTCGTTCTCTCTGGATTCGGCACAGCTTCCCTCGGCGCCTAATCAGTGAGTCTGAACCTCTAGCCCCGCAACTATCCTCAAGTGAAACATACTTAACAAAAATCCCCCCCTTCCCCCTCCCTTTCCCGCTCTCAGAAACTCAAAGACAAACGAACCAAGCTGACGTGAATACATTAATTTGTAAAGTTGGACCTACGATGTAAGGAAGTCCGGCTGAGGCAATTAAGGTGGCTGTGGTTCGAAGGTGAACAAAGGCTGTGTGTTGTGCGCTCCATCCGGCAGGCGAGGTATCCATTTAGACGGCGGTGCATTACTATTCCATGACCATCCCGATGTGCTTCCTTTAGAGGGCAGTGATTCAGTTTCCCTCGGCACTTCCTGGCGAAGACAATCCGTCTTGTCTGCAACATTCATGCCACCTGCTGTAGTCTAGTGAAGGAGCCTTTAACCCTCGGACTCGTTAAGTGATTAAATAATTCACTTAACACGATTTCAATGGTCTTGGTCAACTTAAAAGATGTCACATTGCCTCGACTGCTCGGATAGCGGAACCATAGGACATGCAAAGTGAGACATGGGCATTTAAGTGATTACAAATCTAAAATAAGTCCCTTTTGTTACAATTGTGTTGATAAAGAATCTGCTTAACTCTCAAAGGAAATTTCTACATTAGATTTCCCTAGGTGTTTAGACACTTTTTAGAATCAATTGAATGTGAAATTGTTTATTTGTGAATTTCCCAACAATTTACACACACATGATTAATTCATTAATAATATTTCCATTGCACGGCTGAATTCAATTAAAATGTGCTCAAAATCAAAAAAACAGGTTTTTCTTATACAACTACAATCTGACAAAGATTGTCGAGTAAACGAATATAAACTTTTTGTAGATATTTTAAAAATAAAACAATTTTCTGTTTTAGAATGGAATGAGAAAATGTTAAATGTATTGTACAA
The DNA here is from genome assembly GCA_024449915.1 of Sweltsa coloradensis. Taxonomy (NCBI): domain Eukaryota; kingdom Metazoa; phylum Arthropoda; class Insecta; order Plecoptera; family Chloroperlidae; genus Sweltsa; species Sweltsa coloradensis. The sequence goes on from JAMZAV010002684.1 coordinate 219,713, forward strand.
TCCTATTCGTTAAGTAAGAACTAATTCATTAAAACACTTAGTGCGTAAAACTCTTTTACAAAAAAATAAAGAATTGCATCCACTAGAGTGTTTTAATCAAATTAGATAATGAACTTTTTGAATTAAACACAAGCATAGTTTAATATACATAAAAGTTCTCGAACCTCAGCGAACCTCAAGCAGAACTGTGCGCGTAAAGTTTTGAGTTGGGTCCGATTCGGGTCGTGTTCGGGTACTAACTGTTCGGGTTTTTTCGGTCGTGCCCGGAAAAGACGCCGTTTAAATCTGCAATTTAAAAATGTTTAATTTAATTTCTCTTGCTAAGAATCTTACATTATGATTTTTCCCAAATGATTTTCTATTGCCTGTACTTTTTAATGTATTTTATAAGATCAGAAGATTGGAACATGGGTTTTAGCCACATTTATCTTTTTTGATGGGCGGACTGACACCGCGTGTTTGAAATTTTAAACAGTTGTCACGAAAGTGGAAATAGGGCTCTACAGTAACACTTTTTTAAATTGGTTTAAACATTTTTTTAAAATTATTTCTCGCGATTTTTTTATTTTGTTAAAAAGTACCAAATTTACTATATTCGTGATTTTTTTGTGGCTGATTAAGACAGAATTTTGAAAATCTACGACTGTATGGCTGTCCATGTATGCTTTATTAACAACTTTGCAAAGTTGTATATACTTCGGATTTTTCTTGGCCGAGCGAATAGCTATTTGCCAAGTGCCAAATCTGTCTCATTCCCTTTAAGCTATAAAACAATTTCTGGACCGGCACCTCCACCATTCCCCAAAAATATATTTTGTTGTTACCCGAAAACCGTGTATCTGTTTTGACTATCTGGTCGACAGCGGATTTTGGTTAGGAAATGAATGTTATTTGGTCGGTGCTCTAAACTTCGATACCAACTGAGTGTAGCACAACAGTGCTCACAACAGTGCTCACAACAGTGCTCACAACAGTGCTCACAACAGTGCTCACAACAGTGCTCTAAACCTAATCAAACCCAGAACTATAAAGTTCAATACTAACTGAGTGTAGCACAACAGTGACTATCAACGCTAATTTAAAAACAGGAACATTTAAAGTTCCAACGTCTCAAACGTGTTCCAACCGTGATCATCCAAAACATGTTTCTCCCAAAAAAACAGTGTTACAAACCCGTGCTTCAATCAAACCAGCTGCCCCCGTCAGTGCCCTGCCTAAAATCCCCCAAATTTTAAACCAAGAAAAACTTTCCCCCCAAAAAATTTCAGTTCAATAACACAACTAAATCAAAA